>RXPK01000584.1:0-122080 GCA_004143645.1 Protaetia brevitarsis
CTTCGCGAACTTTCAGATTGCTGAAGAAACCGCCATTTTGTGATGTATTAGATCGCTGTTGTTGTCAAGTAGTCTTGTTGGGGGGTTTATAAAACGCATTGTTTTTAGGTTTTCGTGTTTATATTTTCGTATTATTTATGCATTTCCTATTTATACTATTTTCGATTAAAGTTGTTTAGTAATTAGTAGTTTATTAAAGTGTAGTTGAATATGAATAATTCGTTGTTAGTATATAATTTATTCGTTGACCATTTTTAAAATATTTTAGAGAGTTTTAAGGTTAAAACCCAAAACATTATGAAGGGTGTATATTACTGTAATAATTACTTGATTGCGTTTATGTGTAAAGTCTTGCTTACTGGGTGTAAAAGCATCCGTAGATTGTATCGCCTGATACAACTACAGTTTCCTCAGTAATAGCCAACTATAATCTTCTTGTTATGGGTAGTTATCATTTTCTTGCATTCTCCTTTTGGATGCTGTTTCAGTAACGTCGCTCAAAAATCTGAAGAAATAAATATACAATGTTCCAATAAAGAAAAGATTTCGCACTGTTTGACACAAAATAACATGACAGTATTCTTATCAGATGGATTAATAGTCAGCTGTTCGAGAGATTAAGAATTTGATTGTAATTTCAGCATATCGCAGACATTTCCTTGAAGACATCGATCTATTAAGCTAAGTGATATTGAATGTTATTGTAAAATACGGCTTCATAGTTTGGTGAAATTTACTGCAAGAACTGTAAGTCGAATAGTAAGAAAAAGTAGAATTGAACAAACATATTGTTTAGCCACCAATAAGAAATGTCATATGACATAATGTGTAATTTACTATACCTCAGAATAATATGAAATAACCTAAAACTTCAAATTCCAAGTATTTAGTGTATTAGCGTATACATTTGATAAATACCCTAAATTATTTATCAATGTAATGTCTTTCTAGCAGTAATAATATAATTTCCTGTATGTATATAGCATAATATTGTGTCAAAAGGATAATGTAGCATTTATTTTTTTTAAAATTTTACATTATTACATACTTGTTTTATGTTTAATTTTTTTCTACGACCCTCATAAATCAAAATGGCGGCCCATGTGAATCTGAACAACTGCGCATCTCTAAGCTCTATCTATATATTTAATCCTTGTCTATGGTATACGTCAAGAAACGCTTTGCACTTCGGCACATAACCTAGAAACAGGACATTTTAGACCGTTTTTTTAATAATTCCCTATTTATTTGCTCAAAAAAAAAATAGAATTTTTGTTCTGAGCAAAACAAGCGTTTTCATCAAATGTATTCCATCTTAGGGAGTAATACAGACAAAATAAGAGAAAAAGAGGTTTTTTTTTTTATATAAGATTTAATAGCTAGTAATCTTGTCTATTTTTTATTTTTTAACCACGTCAATCTATTTTGTCGTATGAATCAAATCGATATTTCGGAGTCAAATTAAAAACGCGTATAAACAGATATTTTAATGCGAGTTTTTTTCGTATGTTAAATTTGTTGTGTAAACACAATAGAAATATAATCCTTTTTTTCTTCTCGTAACGGGTTTTATTATTCTAAACATGCAGCACAGTGTCCGTATACATTCTTCTTCTTCTGGAACTTCTACTGCGTCTAATTACCATCGATGAAGTTAGTTACAAGTATTGATATACATACAGATGGGATAAATATTTTGGTTACATTTAACAAAATTTGATTTTGAGTTTAAGTTTAAATTTGCGTCAACCGTACTACTAATATACTAATACTTTACAAAGGCCTGTGCTCAAAAAGAAATTTTTTTTCTTGAAAAATTGGAAATAGCGCGAAACAAACCGGCGAAATATAATATTAAACTAAACCACTAACGAAGTATAGGGTTAGATTTGATAACGACAGGTGCCATCAATAGAATTCGGAAACGTTGCACTATTTTTAACTATTGTACTTAACAAAGCAGTAATAGGACTATTCTCTATCTGTCACATTTCATGAAATTAATGCCTTGTATCTTTTTATGAGACAACGGAAATTTTGCTTTTTCGATAGGAATGCTTGAGAAAATTCTGTCAGTTGTAGTAGCAAATCAGAAGATTGTCTTTATCTCGTAGTGATACATCAATGACGTTTGTTAAACATAAAAATATAAATAGACAGGAAAGTATGTTCCGTCTGTCTCATGGGGAGGGTATCTACCCCATTACGCCCCCGCCCCTTTCCTCCTTGTATACGCGCCTGCCTACATACATGTATATAGCATTTAATTTTTGTGATATTCAGGTTGGTAATACTGCTTGCCCAAATCATTTTCATACATCTCACGTCAATTGAAAATGTCAAATTTGTTTTTCTGAATAACCTCCTCCACTTCTTCCTGTTGATTTTGCTGAAGCATCCCGTATTTCGAAAATCAAAGGGTGGTAACTCTGAGAAAGGAATACATAAAAAAAGGTGTTACAGATAAGATATCCCCGTAGTTTCTCGTCACAGACATTTATACTCATTTCTTATGGTAAAATTTATAATTTTTTAATTAGATAACTGCTGCCTAATTATTATTAAATCATAGGCGTTTCGAAAATTGGATTAATCGGTATCACCGATTTTTTATCTTGTTCTAGCGTATTAATGCTATAATTTCCTTCACTTTCGGTACATTCGTATATATCTATCCAATTTCGTAAACCCTTAATATTATTTTAGGTTTAGGTACAACAATTAACGCTCAAGAAGATTTAACATGCTAATTAGGGCAGGAGTTACAATTAACCAAGGAAGTTAAGTATCTGGGTGTACCCTTGATGCAAAACTGAGCTGGAAAAATCATTTAGTTAACACAACGACCAGGGCCACGCAACTATTCCGGCGCTGCAGGAGGTTGCTGGCAAAACCTGGATTAAAGCCGAAGGGTGATCCATTGGCTATATACTGCCGTGTAAAGACCAGCGATCATACGGGGCGGTATCTGGTGGAGGGAGGACAGAAGTGTCCTCCGCAGCGAGGCTGCTGACCGCTGTCCGAGACAGGCGTTGCTGGGTATCACTGGTGCAACTAACAGTACAGGACCGCCTCTTTGGAGACCATTGGCGCCCCCGCTGGAACTCTATGTGAGAGCGGAGGCAATGAATGCATCCTTAGACTGAAACACAACCTGCTGCATGCCAACTTGGGTGGAGGACACACTTATACTACGGGCACGTTGCTGGACGGGCCATTGCTATAATGTCCCGACGCATGGCACCCGAATTACTTCACTGAAAAGTGATAATCTCCATACCGAACAGAGACCAGGCGCGTAGTGAGATCACTGCTAACGAAAGTACACACGGATGATCAAATCCCAGCCAGTAGGACAGGAGCCGGTATTTCGGGCCCCAGTCGTAATCAAAGGATATTATAAGCCTGGGGAAACATACAACGTCTCTCCAGGCAGATGTTCGCCCTTGCAGCCTGTGCAGAAATGATTGCAAAAAGGAGGCTGCACTGAGGAGGGAAATTTAACATAATATGACTGACAGCCAGGCTGTCATTAAGGCAGTCTCAAACCCTGTAACTAGGTCAAAACTAGTTAGGACTGCAAACAATCCCTGAATGCACTGGCACGAGACAACAGGGTGTCTCTAGATCTGGGTGCCGGGACATGAGGTATAAAGGGCAACGTAATCGCTGATGAACTAGCCAAGGAGGGCTCTAAGAGACACTTCATTGGTCCAGAGCCCGTATGTGGATTACTAAGGATTCCGCAAGAAAGGAGATCTGGACCTGTTAGATAAAGAAAGTAAAAAGAAATGGGGTCGACTGAAGTCAACTCCATACCAAAACGCTGATTAGGGGATGGGATGGTAGTTTCTCTGATAACCTACTCAAGCGCAGTAAGAAAGAAGTAAAACCATTCTGGTTTGGTAACTGGACACTGCCCTCTGAAAAACATCTATACAACACAGGCCGTGTAAGCGAACCGTGTGTAGAAGATGCGAGCTAACAGGAAACGAGTTCACATTGAATCTTGCACATGTGAGAACTGAAGTTACTCAGGCAGAAATATTCGGAGAGATCTATTGGCCTCGAAATCCTCAAGTTCCACTGGGCAAGAAATAGGGCTTTATAGAGAACACCAAGCTGCTCGAGTGAATAAGAGAGATCAATAGGGATGGTACAATGAGCCACCAAGCTCAAGTGCCGACATCAAGTGCCCACCTAACCTGAATGAATGAATGACATGAATGAACATGCTAATTAAAACGTCATATAAAATCTAACAAAGCATTTAATGAAATGTGCGCAAAATAGTGGTATATCTAATTATGATGGAAATGTACCCCAAAAAACCAGAACGTCATATCGTGTGTTCGCTGAAGTGAATCAAATTCAAATTTATAAAAAATATTCAAAAAAAATAGCACAATTTATGACTGCAGCATGAGTGATGAAAAATTGGACAGAATATTAATCTAATTGCATACACCAATGTTGTATCTTATACATATATACGAAATTATAATACAGTTTGCATATTAATACATAATTAATTAAGTCCCACTCGCAAACTGTTTCATAAAAATATTTACTTAAATAGACCTGGAAATGGAAGAATTCGTAATGAACAAACAAGTACACGGGTATCATATAACAATTATATAATAAAATTTAACCCAGTTTACGTATTTTATTTTGGTAATTGTATACATGTAGATTTAAAAACTCACTGTTGTTTTTAAAATTTATACATTTTTATTGTAATAGCATATAATCCTTTTTGTCTTTTTATGTAAATGGAAAATTTTGCACAAAATATACAGTGAGTTTTAGGTATAAACAGAAATAAAAAAAAAATAACGTGGATTGAGTACTATTGGTAGTTTTGCAATTTACATCATTTTTTTTTTATTTGCATGTATTTCTTTTTATTTGAAAGAGGTATTCTTAAGTTAAGATCGACTTTACTATTTCGAAAGAATTAGATGAGGTAGTACATTTTGAATTATTATATATACATCTGCAAGGAATGCAAAGGTGTGGTTTTAAGTCCACGAAGCAAACTGTTTTATAAATCATAAAACCAATGCTAGTAAAGTGGAAATTGACAATTGACGCCATTTTGAAACTCTGCAAAAAAACACGCAGACTTCAAAATGCAAAAAAAACCTATATTTTTGAAATAAATAATAATATAATAATAATAATTTAATAATTATTATGTTTTATTAATCTTTTGTTGTTTTTATGATACCTGCTGCTATAGCCAGGTGTATATTAATTAAGAATTTTTTTCAGTTTTCATAATTGTACCAACTGATCATTTGGTACAATTATGAACCTAGTGCGAAAACTTTGTTTTTATATGTCAATAGTTTAGAAATACATATAAAAATTCACTATTAATGTTTTTTTCCTGGATATTTATTTGAATATTTGCCGATGAGGTTTAATTATCTATAATGTATGGCTTAACAGCAACAAATCGTCTGGATTAATAAATACAGAGAATATTTAGGATGAACAAGAATATTAATGATATCTTTAAAATACGGTACTCTTATAAAATCTTATTAAAAGTTAAATTACCGTGTATTTTTATGTCCTATAGTTTGTGATTAATATATATTGTTAGTGTTAATTTCTTATCCCTTTATATGTGTAAAAAGACAACAACAACAACAATTAAAATTAAATATAAAAACTTAGTTTTGTGATACAAATTAAAAGAAAGACTGAGCAAGCAAATAAACCTATCAACAGCCCACATTCTGAAAACGCCGCTATCAAGCACACAAGACAAGCAAAGCACGAGCTTACGCTAGCAAAAGCTATTTTTATGAACGCAGCCATTATCACTTTATTTTCTTCAGCGAATAAGTAAGTATTTTTTTAATAACGGTTAATAAACGGTTTTTAAAAATATTTTCACAACATTTAGGGTACATACCTTAAAATCTACTTTTAGGGTATATACATTTGCTACTTGTTTTTTTTTTTTTAATGAAACATTGTATAATAAGTATTATTTTATTTCTATGAATCCTAACTGTGGAAATAACACGAATCTTCACATTAGTTTTATTTTTTTTTGTCATTTTGCGTTACAGCTTTATCATGCAGTGTAAAGATTTATCTCGTATCAGTGGTATATATCAAAAAGAATAACTATCTTGCACATATATTTCGATTTAATTTTATACAACATTGAATATGGGTGGAATATGGGATCTTATACTCATATAATACTTTTTGCTTTTTAATTTCAATTGCTCCCCAATATTCAATATTTATTTAGTAATTAAAGAATCCATTGTCAAAAATACTTCAATTTTAAATTGAGTAATGGGATAAGCTTATACATTTTTACAATATTTTATTCGAATTTATATCGCCATCTAGTAGTGACAGCCGTTCATTCTAATTAAAATCCATTACAGATTCCTACAATACCGACCTTTGGTTGAAGGTTGGTAATGCCGTTATCTATCATGTAGATGATAACTAGGTTAGCTAATGTAATACAGATGGCGCTTTTAACTCATAATTTATAGAATCATGCTTATAAATTATAAATAATGTGAATTCTTTTTAGGATGCATAATGCTCATACTTTCGAACCAGGAAATATATTATCATATATTCTTTAGAGTTTTATTTACCGTAATTCATCTATTTACTAATCCGAGATTTAATAGACACTGTTACTCATTTTTCAGCTGTTATCCTAGTGGAATCGCTGCTCGTGTAAAAGCGTCAATTACCCTCAACTAATTGGCCGATTAATTCTCCGGATTCCTAGGGCGTCTTGTCTCGTCCGTCGAGAAGACAAGTTAAATGATATGACTGCCGCTTTCTGATCCCCGATATACGGTTTGATTATAGCTGTAGCTTGCGACTTTCTGACGTGTTTAGAGTTTGATACGCGCGAGGCACTGCTCGAAGCTCCTCCAAGTGAAAAAAGTCTCGCCTTAGAAGTGCACGCGCCTATCTTACCTGTTGTATAGTAATAAAGCTCATCTCATTTCCGAGTCGTCATATAATTATTTCTCCAACGCATGCCGTAAATACAAGACTGGTTTGTCATTATTACAGATGTCGCGCGTGGCATTTGAATAAATCGTGGTTTTATTACGTTTACGTACTTGTTTCCATTGCTTCGATTTAATAAAAAAAAATGTAGGCATGGAATGGATGTTTTAGCTGCATTTACAGGCTGATTTATTCCAGTAACTGGATTTTCTCTGCTCCATTTCTATTTTTAGTTTCTGCAGTATTGTACTGCTACTTAACCCGCAAAAGGGTTCAGGCCCTACAAAAGGCATTCCAGTCCCTTTTTTTGGCGAGATTATCCGTCATTTTGTTTCCTTCCACTCCTGTCCCACTTGGCAAGTAATGTTGCAGATATCCCAGTAATATTACATTATTTACTAGACAGCGATGTTAAACAAAAACATGTTCTGAAATTTTGCAGCAACATTAAATAATGATAGAATATTGCAGCCATTACAGTAACATTTAATGTAATCAGGAAAAATATTTTAAACAATGTTGCAAAAACAAAGACTTGTTTGTCAGAAATTTGAGGTAATATTAGTTGTAAATTGCCATATTACAGGTGAATCATTACAAGGAATGTTACAACATTTGCGCCTGTAACATTAACATATTTACATTTTATAAAGTGTAAGATAGGTATATATGTTTCTGCAAATTTAGAATTTTGAAAACTCAAACTAATGGAGCAAATTTTCTCTATAAGTAAATAATGGTGATGAATTTTTTAACTTTTTTGTAGCCTATAATAATCCATGTTAGTGGGGTTGTAGTTGCGCACTGCGCACTTGTAAAAGTTAGTATCGCTTGCCATCACAAGTTTTCGTACGGCGCATACAGAGTTGCGTGAACCTGTGAACCCCTCTTTCACAATATACGGGTATCGTGACTGGACAGGGCGTAATAGGACCATCTTGGCATTGTGGCTTGCAATTATTTTGATGAGAAAAATTCCCTCAATAATGAATCAACATTATCAGGTAAGTTTTATTTATAATGCTAAATAGAGTATGTCGATCCTTCAATTCATCGAAGATCTTTAAGACATATATTATTATGTATATCATAACCTATATATGTTATAGTAAAACCTACCTGTTGTGCATAAGGATGAGCAATGTCACGTAATGTAATTCTTAGAATTGATAGTAATCTTGATCAAATACAAATTTACAATAATTATAAACAGTGTTATATATAAATATGCAGCTTATCCTCAATTTCATATAAATAAATGCTTCGTGATTCTATTTTTGACGGTGTCTTTTTTTTAATTTCAGAGATTATTAGAAGAAATATTGTACTCACAGATACATAATACGAAATAACTGTCATGGAATGGTTCGTTATGCAAACAAAGATTATAGAAAAACAGCAAATGTTCAAAGGATAAAATGCATCGGGGCGTTTTTCTTATGTGTTGTGAGTTTTTTTTAGATTCTATTCATGTTAATTTATGTGCCCCATAATCTGTTTGCAATACTGAAGTTTATAATGTATTTTTCTTTTTTTATTAATTCATTAATGTTCTTGTAAGCAGCATTTTACTTTTTAAAGTATTTATTAAATATTTCTTTACTTAAAATAGCTATTTATAATATTATCATAGATTATATTTAGTTTTACATAGAACTATATGATATATGATTGACAATTTAATGTATCTGCAAAAATAACTACAAAAAAGACTTATAATGTATATTATAAAAATGTCTTATCCATTATATTTTCTGGCATTAATGTTTAATGTTAATATGGTAATTTTAGTAATGAAAAAATTCGTATAAACAGAGGGCCCGATCTATCGAGGGAACATGAAATTATAATATTAATATTGAATTCAATAAGACTGATTGAGATTCCTTTTATATAATTAATATAACCTCTCGATAAACCTCAACAGCATGTTTCTTGTATAATGCAGCAAAACTTTTGAGTAAATAAAAGATCCTAATAGAAACATTAGTGTAGAATATTTATAAACATTTAATTGCCACACTGTATCAATATTCTTTTTAACATGAGAAATTTACAGAAGAGCTATACTTCAACATTAATCGTCATGTTAAAGTAATGTTACTCGAGACCTCGTATTAACATTACTGGAAATATTGTTCGTACATCGCTTAGGGGACATTAACAGTCGTAGAAATGTTACTGCATGTGGTACATTGTATATATTTTTGTAACATTCGCGTTACAAGATATCATTTAGACGACGTTCTAGTCATGTATTTTGCAAGTGGGTGTGACCCGGAACCCACAGATGGTTACTTATTCCTTTTGCCTCGCTATTTAATTTCTCAGGCATTCCCAGACCATCTTGGAACTGATTTCATATGAGCTCAGCGCCTTATGGCTGCTTGACTATCAGACATGATGATAATCTCCTACTTTCGATAATTTCTATCCATATTGAACTGAACACATCTTTCAATAGCGTGTGTTTCCGCCTGTAATATACTTTCCCAAGCTTTCGAAATAAGTGGTTCTAGCCCATATATTCCTATTCCAGTTCCTTCTGCCATTTTGGAGCATCAGTATACCATTTGATGGCATTTTCTGTCAAGTTCAAGATGGTGTTATGATCCCACTCGCTCCTGTTACGAGCTTTATGATGAATTCCTTCACAAACTGAATTTTTTAACATATCACCCGGAGCATATCCCAGGTTTGGATCACGTCTCAGGAGCATTGAGGCCTATGCCTAATCATCCTTCCTTGACCATTCTGAGGGTGGTTCTTTTTGCAACGCCCTCTACCACAATAAGGATTAATCCAATCTACTTCGATAGCTGCTGTTGGGCAGGGTTCTCATAGTCCCGTTATGATACACATGCTAATCTTTGCACTTTCGAGAGGTTAATTCTCGCGTGGCCAGATTAGTTTTTTGCTCCATGCTGCTGATGCATAAGTGATGATCGGTCTCACTATCGCTGTATACAATCAAAGCAGCATTTTTGGGTTTGCATCCCAAGATACAGTAAGATAAGTATTATTTCGATGAAACTTCCTTCATAAAAATGTTACTGCTACAAATCAAGCAACTTATTCGAATACATACCTGTCAATATATCAGTGTGGATAATTAAATATTGCAGAACAATATTATTTCAATTCAAACATACCCAGTGACCAACTATATTATTTCATATTTTAAAATATTAAAAAATATTAAATCTTTCTTGAATATTATTATATTATTAATATAAAATATATTATAGAAAATATATTAGGAAAACATTAAAAAATATATATGTTATGTACATTAATAAATTTTATTGCAAATGTTTTCTCAATATATTTTTCATAACTCTGCAAGAATATTCGGTTGTATTCTGTAATATTTATTTCATATAAAAAAAAGATTCAATTTTGCTTTTGTACATTGATGCGTAGGACGAATACACGCGTATTAAGTAGGTATGTACCTATTTAAAATGATAGTTTAAAGATTAAATTAGATAATATATATCTAATATGATTTAATTAGTATCTAAGTTGAGCTCTGTAACTTTTCTATTAATATATCTGCGTTTTGTATTATATTATTTGTAATATTTGTAAGTTGCGAACGTCACACAACACCTCTATTCATTATGGTGCCGGTTATATGATTTGGATTGTTTATGTGTCTATGGATTAGGTACATAGAATGCATACGCCACGTGCGTATCTTCAACGTTCATTCGTTGTCCGTTACATGTTATAGTTTATAATAGTATACGATTAGGGCAGATTAGGGTTACTGTGTAATTAATTGTTGCGGGTGTGTTTAGTTTTGTGATAACTACGAGTAAGCAAACTTTGAACATGTCATGGCATTTACAAGATAATTGGAATGCTCGATATCGTTATGTACAGAAATCGTTTAATAATATAATTGTAGGAATTTTATGCATCATATATGTACTGCATCTACCAGATAAATTGCTAGTTGATTTGCTTAAAGATTCATCTCGGTAGATAAGCGTCATAACTTCAAATAGAGGTAGAATACTGTGTTTTGTATTATTGTTTGTACGTAAAATGTTTTCAAATATTATGAAATAAAGTAAAAATAAGTATCGTAAGTATTAGAATGTAGCTACCTTCCAATTATGTAAATGCTCCAAATGTATTAGTAGGTGCTGATAATGTTTGTACGATGTTTTATTCATGGTATGATCTAATACAATTGGCATTGTTTAGAGGCTACAGGAAACGCCATGAGAGCCCACTACGAAGATATGAAAAAGCCATAGATTGTACTGGCACCAACCAAGCTAGACTTAAAAATGAGTATTTTCATTTTTATTGGCTTATTCAAATAAATGATATATAAACGTTTGTTTTTTATTTAGAACATTCAATTAAAAATAGTGATTAATTTGATAACCTTCAGTATGCCTTAAAAGTGGCAGAATTATTGATTATTATGTTGGTGAGTGTGAAAAAACAAGTTCTTGCCTTTTAGACAATCTATGTATGTTTCAACTTTTCGTTATCGACGTTATAACATTCTAAATAACCAAGAACAATTTTAGTTCATTTTGAAAATTAAATAGATTGCATAAAAAATCTCAATTTCATTTAAATAATTTTTACAAATATTTAGAAAAAATATTGCGCTTACATAATTTTAAAATATGGAATAAATATTTAATTGAATATTTTATTTATATTTAGAAAAAAATATGAAAAATATATTCAAAAACCTCTCACGAAAAATATTTAATAAAAATATTTTTAAAAATATCTATGTACTATTTCTGGTTGTTAGGGTATTTAACACTATTCAATTTAAATTATTTAACATGGTTGCGATAAATAGTCGTATACTGCTTCGTGGCAATTTCATTCTAGTGTCGGATCTGACTAACTTTCAGTCATTAGACAAGATCTCTCCACCCTAATGCAACAATCTTCATCTCGCATCTTGCCCAATCATCATCCAAATCATCCAATCACATCAAGTGAGTTCTTCCATTTGAAATAATTTTTTTTTTTTAAATAAAATATTACCTGTTTCAGTACATCTATACTTATTTTGAACAAGAAATGTCGAAATTTGTGTCAATGAACGATTTGTATGTTTTTTTCATGATGATTCGCAATATATTCCTGTCGCAAAAAGCTGAAAAATCGAAAGCCTTTGGAGGGATACAATGTTACTTGTATTAACATACCATCTTTCCAAATTCCCTCAATAAAAAATAATAAAGACAAGATACAAACACTTTACTGACAATGTTATTGTTGCATTACATTTGTGGGAACAGTAACCAAATTTCTCTTTTACGTCTCATTACGTCATTATTCCCACAGTGGGTTTGTATAACTACATAAACACTTCCTAAATGAATCTATTCGGCCGGTGGTAAAAATGTATGAATGAAATGTAAAAGTTACCTTTATATTCCGCGGTCTTATTAGATATGTATCTGCGTATTTGTCATGGGAACTGCAGACTTGTTAACTAAATGTCTGTGCGCCTATGTATAAGTAATGATATAGGATCAAGTATTAAACAAAACAAAACAAATTAAAATAGATTTCGTTAAGTCATCTCTGTCTAATTGCGGGTAGCGGAAAGAAAGAAGTACCTAATTCTTTTAAGATGGTAAATTAATTATCTTAACAATGCAACAATAATAACATCTAACTTTCTTTTAATTATTTGTGTGATAATGTGATAGAGTGAAATTATAAATTTAGGAATTAATTAATGATGCTGACAATGTCTAGAGCGGTTTTTATTCTTAGTAATTTTCGTAAGTATGATTTACTGGTTTTATTTATTTATTTTACGTATTTTATTATAGTTTTAAATTACGCCTGCAGTTTTAAAAACATATAATGAACCTTGATAAGATGTATTGTGTAAAAGGTAAAGTTAGTGGCCATAACATTTACATACTTTTTTATACAGGGTATTCCAGCATGTAAGTGGTTCATTAAAAGTTTATGATGTTCTACTGTTTACTTATATTTGAGATTTTGGCACCATTATCTGTTCGATTGGAACTATAAATGTGAAATACTTTAACCAAAATATCACTTCCGGTTGACCGGAAATGCACGTCAACTTTGTTATTTTAAATAGGATGATATAATTTTTTATTCATTTTTTGATTCTACGACCATAAATACGTCAGTTTTCATTAGCTATTCTATAGCTACTTGTTGCCGTTTTTGAGTTATTTAGTTTTTTTTTTTTTTTAGTCGTAATTAGAGACCGGATTATATGCAAAGTGCATATATTTTATTTTTTGCATATCTTTAATTCTAGTCTATATGGAGATTATTACACTAATTGAAGTTAATTAGCGCTAATTAGTGATTGCATATTTAGGCATTTATATGCATATTTTTACAAAAATTGCATATATTGCATATTTAAGCTTTTTCTTATCCTTTCTATTAGTAAAAATTTCTAGTAATTCCTAATATAGATAGACAATCGACAATTGTCAGAACGATAAATCTTTTACATTGGTTTCTCTAATACTTTTTTCCAAGAACTGCACGTGTTTAATTTCGCCTAGCAGAAGGGATGTGGTAAATACGTTTTATTATAATTAATTCCCAATAAACTACTCATCATTGAATATCTTTGAGCGAAACAGCATGTAATGTGTTCGTTTTTAAATACTGTGCGTACATACAATGAGTATAGCGAACAAAATTTCTTTATGGATTAAGCCATATCCTGAACTGGTAAAGGATAGCGACAAAATATTTTGTCGAGCCTGCAGTAAACTGGTAAGTTTAATTTTACTAAAAGCTTTGCAATTGTTTTTAAATTCTTTAACTTTTGATATAAAATGACAATTGTTGTTGTAGGTGGCTTCTGAGAGAAAATACCTGATTGATCAACACGCTAAAATTCCATCACGTATTGGAAAATGTGAAAAACTAAAGCGATCCGCATGTGTGC
Organism: Protaetia brevitarsis; assembly: GCA_004143645.1. Lineage (NCBI taxonomy): Eukaryota > Metazoa > Arthropoda > Insecta > Coleoptera > Scarabaeidae > Protaetia > Protaetia brevitarsis. The sequence goes on from RXPK01000584.1 coordinate 13,955, forward strand.
AGCAATCTATACGTCAATGTGTAGCATCAACTTCACGAAACTCAGAACAAGAAGAATATAATACGGATCTGTGTAACGCATTAATTTCGTCTAACATACCATTAGCAAGATTAAACAATGTTAATTTGAAATGATTTCTGCAAAAATATTGCAAACATAATATACCTGACGAAAGTACCTTACGAAAAAATTATGTCACATCTTGTTACCAGCAAACAATAGCAGAAATTCAATAATTGGTAGGGAATAATTTTATTTATACCATGGTAGATGAAAGTACGGATAAGTGTGGCCGTTATATTACCCATTTGTTAATAGGAATTCTTCATGAAGATATTGTAGGTAAATCATATTTAATTTATTGTAAAGAACTTCAAAAAACAATAATGTGACAATTGCCCAATTCGTTCAAGAAGGTTTATCAAATTTCTTTTTACCTGGAAGTATACTTGTGAAAAAATTTTACTAATGTTGTCCGACGCTGCACCATACATGATAAAAGCCGCGCAAAATTTAAACATTTTTTATAGTAATATTATTCATACCACTTGTTTAGCTCATGGGTTCAATTGTGTAGCCGAAGACATTAGGAATCAATTCTCTATGATTAATGATTTAATTAGCAATGTCAAAAAAGTATTTTTAAAAGCACTTTTACGAATCCAATTTTATAAGGACGACTCTCGGTTTAAGTTGCCTCCTGAATCGATTATTACGAGTGGGGTACATGTTAGAGGCTGCAATTTTTTCGCCGATAATTTTGAAGGAATAAAAAAGTAATTCTTGAAATCACTGCTGACTACATTGCTCTAGAAAAACTGTAAAAAGATAATAACATCAACAGAATTGCTACAAAACCTTTGTATATTAGTCAAATTATAGCTTTTTTCAATTCCATTCGTAAACTAGAAACGCAAGGGATGTCGCTCTCGGAATCAGTCGAAATAGTACGAATTGATATGCTATGTAAGAAGGTTAAGGTACATAGGTAATTCTATTATACGATAATTTAAAAAGATAAACAAAAATGCGGGGTATTTTAAATTGAAGAAAGTTAAGAAAATTTGGAAGGTGAAACAGTAAACGATTTCGACTTTAATTTTAGTTTAGAATGTATTGCAAAGTTAAAAAAATGCACCAATTACATCTGTGGATGCTGAAAGAAGCTTTTCTATTTCGAAACAGAAGTATTCTGATAGAAGACAAAACTTTCTTTTACACAATTTCGAAAAATATTCAAATATAAATTGTTTTAGAAATATGTTGTGAAAAAAATTTGTGCAATAAAGTTAATGTTTAAATTTCTGCTCTTATTTATTTTATGTAAAAATTTTGCATATTGCCGCCATTTTTTTTTTGCATATATGCCCCAGGTTTATGCACATTTTCTCAAAAATCGATGCATATATATGCGCATATATTCCAGTTTTTCTTTGCATATAATTCGGTCTCTATAGTCATAATCATTGTACCATTGAGAAATTAATATCTCGGTTAATACTGCAAGTAGAGACTCCAAATTTGCTATGTTATGAATATAGATATAACTCTAAGAAACGTACACAACTTCACATTTCTAACATACAGGGTGTTCAAAACTGAAGACACAAAGTGACATATTTCAAAATGAAGGAAAACTCTTTTTTTTTTTTAAATAGAACACTCTGTATTTTAATTCGAAATTAGAAAGCAAATATCATCTCTTATCATAGCATTCCCTATACCTATCCTTAATAGATTTTGAGATATAAGCGACTTTTTGTTAAAGTGCATAATCCGCAAAAACTTATTAGACAATTAATTCGAAATCGTAATATTGCACAAACTTGTCATTAAAAATGTCGACAGAAACGTTTTTGCAATTCCTTTGTTTCCCCAAACTAACCTCATATTTCACCGTGATAGTATCTACCAACATATCTACGACATGTTGCGCAATCCCGCAAATTACATAATAATAATTCATGGAATAATACAAGAGATGCAAACGAGTGAAAAGAAACTGCAGACTACAACAGGAAAACCGCTTGCCTTCCAGTATATAATTTCCCTTTACGAAATCTTCATTTTGTCGTTCTACGCCCCATTCTTTTATTCACTAAATACACTGAGAAAAATGGTCTAAATGAACAATGTATTTAGCATTTTGTATTTATGGCAACTATAGTTTTTAATAAGTACGATTAAATAAGTTATTCGTGTTTAATCCGCCCATGCATTAACAGTGCAGTAAAGTAAGTTTTCTAACACTGGTTATATACGTCTCAGTACTAAAATATATTAGCAGCATTAAAATATTCATACTCAAATCAACAAAATATATCTACAACTAATAAACGCAGTTATTTGGCATACTATTAATTAGTGTAAATAATAACATTAATAGACATAAATAAAACCGACAGCATTTCTAGGGCATGTTGATACAATTTTTATCTCGGACAATTATAATAAATCGTTTGCGATTATTTCTCATCATATAACCTATTACTACGCACCGACTTTTTTTTATATTATCTTAACAGAAGATGGACTTTTCATCTGCGAATTAATTAATGATGCTGACAAAGTCTAGAGCGGTTTTATTCTTTGGAATTTTCGTAAGTATATGATTTACTTGTTTTATTTATTTATTTTACGTATTTTATTAGTTTTAAATTACGTCTGCAGTTTTAAAAACAATTAATGAACATTGATAAGGTGTATTGTGTAAAAAGTAAAGTTAGTGGCCATAACATTTACATGCTTTGTCATACAGGGTATTCCAGCACGTACGTGGTTCATTAAAAGTTTATGATGTTTTATGATTTAGTTATATTTGAGATTTTGGCACCATTATCTGTTCGATTGGAACTATAAGTGTGAAATACTTTAACGCAATATCCACTTCCGTTGACAGGAAATGGACGTCAACTTTATTATTTTAAATAGGATGATATAATTTTTTATTCATTTTTTGATTCTACGACTATAAATACGTCAGTCTTCATTAGTTATTTCTATAGCTACATATTTTTCTTTCTTTTTTTTTTTAGTCATAAAGACCGGATTATATGCAAAGTGCATATATTTTATTTTTTGCATATCTTTAATTATAGTCTATATGGAGTATATACCTAAAAACAATAAAGTATGTTATTGTTTAATGTAGCAGTTTTATATTAATTTTACACACCTCAATAATTTTAGTACCTAAATATTATAAAAAAATTATAACATGATCGCCGCTGATGAAAATTAATCCTTTTGAGGTGAATAAAACAACTACCATTCAACTTATTCTAAACTGCCTACAGTGTATTCTGTGTAATAATTAACTAAATTTTATTCTTGTATTTGATCTGAAGAGCCAATACTTCATGAAAGTATTGAAGTCTGGCAAAATCAGTTACAATAACTATACGAATAAATCATTTATTTGTAGTACGTGTTATTCCTACATACATCACAGTTTAGTTTATGATAGTAAATACTGTTAAGTAATAGTAGTAAGACAAAGTATTCACTGTTAATAATAGGATATTTACACAAACACAGTAACTAAAACCAGCAAAACCAATATTAACTCCTACATAATTGCAAAACATTTGGAAACAATGATGTTTTCCATCTTACCCAGAAAACTAGTGTTATTATGCGCGAGTCATCTCTGTGTTAGAATACATGACTTATTGCTGCAAACATTTTGGTCATTTGTCACATATACAAATGAATTTTATGCCAATACTAAATTTTCACTTACGGTTGGGAAAATTTTTTCTGAGTGTACAATTTTTATCTCGGACAATTATAGATAAATCGTTTGCGATTATCTCATAATAATAACCTATTACGCCCGACTTTTTTTATATTATCTTAACAGAAGATGGACTTTTCATCTGCGACCATTAAAATCAGCAGGTAATACTCGCGCGGTTGGGTATATCTTCAGCTCTCGGTAAGTTTTTACGTATAGCACACACTTCAAGACCGTGTTGTTCGCGCATCATGAAGTAGTGGTTTTAGTACGTGCATTCTTGACGATTTTCTCATCGGGCGAGTAGAGTAACTGATTGTACATACATACACATAAAATCATGTATTATCATCGCGAAGATAATTCTGATTATTCTTAAAAATATAAATCTCGAGCTCGCGTGACGATTTTGTGAAGTGTGTGTGTCTCTAGAATTTGAACGAATAACTATGATTGAAATCTTTACAAAATACGAAAACTTCTCGTTCCCAGAAGTATTTGTATTTAGAGTTTCATGACATTTCTTCCGTAGTCCTGATAGTGCGCTTCGATTGCGCCTGTACGTCCTTCAAGGTAAGCTTGGGTTATTATTTTCGTGTTCTTTTTTGTTTTCGTCGGTTTTAGCCTTGTCTCGTGCGGCGAACTTGATAATGTTACTTGCGAACGATTAAAAATAGATATTTATGTTTCTGCATTAGTGCATTATACGGATGTTGGTGTAGTTTTGATAAAAATAGAATATTTAATGAGGATCGATTTGCACTAGTTTTTTTTTTTTACTATGTGAAAGTTAAAGTTTTTAAATATGTATGGTTTTATTATTATTAGTTCTTTTTTTTGAGTTTATGAGAATCTATATTTTTGATTTTGACTTGAAAACAACATTGTTTTTTTGATTTTAACAATCATTTTTTAATTAATTTTTTTATTCCTTTTCATTTTAAGAAAATAAACTTTTTAGTTGGCTTAGTTTAGCTTAGAAAATATTTTCGTACAGCGAAATAACATTGTTCCTGACGCAGAGAAATTTTATTCTAGCAGTAAGAGAAATATTTCTTGGTTAAACTCTTTAAGTCTTGTCGTAGATAGCTAGGAGTTTGCAACTTAATGCTCAAAATGTGCCGCTATGTTAGAGTACGTAGGTTCGAGAGGACGAAGTAGGGTCGCTCTTAGGTGTGTTGCGCGAAATTTAAATCAAGTATTTCATAGGGTCTGGGTAGGCCAGGGGCGGCGCTTAACCGACCTATGGGCAACCCTCGCGAAAGATTTCTAGCGTGGATGCCCGTATCCTTTAAAGTTAGAGCTGTCAGAAGATAAAAATCAAATGGAATTTTAAGCAATTTAATCTTCAACGTTCTATGATACATAAATAATACAGGTATAAATTATATGAGTAATGTGCCCTTCACTGTAAAAAAATTGCAGTAAAATGTACATGTAAAGTCGTTGGTAACAAAGTTGCCTACAAATTTTACAGGTAGAATTTGCTTCATTAAGGTAAAATTTCTACATCTAGTAAATTTCACATGCTGATGTGTTTTTCAAAGATTGTACTGGTATAAGATTCGTATTATTATTTATATGAACTCATATTTACCGAACACTTAAGTAATTTTCATATATATTTTTATAAAGGAGAGCAAGCAACTTACCTATCTTTCTATAGCACCTAATAGTTCATTACTGAATCGCCTCAACCAGGGATCACGAATGAACCGCTTCCCGCGCAACTATCGATTGTTTGTGACTTACATGATATCATTGAGCCAATGATAAGTTCGACAAAACGAATAGAATTACTACGCGCTCTGATAAATAATCCAATAACCAGTCACATTGAGGCGTATGAGATTTCGTATTTTCCTGATATCTATAGTATTTACCCGAAAATTCAAGTAAAAACAACATAAATATAAAGATCCTCATATTTTCAGCAAAATTAATATTCACTAGTAAAATTACTTTTAAAGTCGCACTAAATACCCCAAAAAATTGTCTTATTTTACTTACTTTTAAGTAATTGTGAGAGTAAATACAAAATTGTACATGTTTTTTTCTGTATTTTCTTTTGAAATTTTAATACATCTTAAATTACATGAAAAAGCTATAATTTTTACCAGAAATTCTTTTTCCATGTTAAATATCTAGAAAAAACATGTAAAACAAAATTTACATGATTAATTGTGGTAAATTCACAACGTTATTACATGTATGATTCCTGATTTACCATGGCAAAATTACTGTAATTTTTTACAGTGCTATTCAATAAACTACTTTTTCAATATTTCGTGATTTATTAATGACTTCTTTAGGAGGTAATACAACATTATAACAACCATAATAATGAAAATATATCAATAATACTTACAATTTGAATATATGAAATATTGTGATATTTATCTAGTAACTTTACCTTATTGACAAAAAAGTTTTTTGACTATTCAACATTTCCAAATTAAAATAATTTATTTTTTTATTCTGCATCCAGTAGTAAAAGCTTTATTATCCTTGCTAAATCATCCCAATGGTCATATGATCTGAAGTTTTCTTTTCATCTCGGAGGAAGTTGCAGTTGACGCCTTCTGCCTATCTTACATTGTGCACATGCTTATTTGGTTTACAATGATTGCCGCTATTATCACTTCGACAGTGTTTCTATGTTTACTCAACAGATCTTTTGTAAAATAATGCCTTTGGTTCGTTTGTTTTCATATTGACGCATTTCTGGAGCACTCCTTCGACTTACTATGATTAATTAATTCGTAAAGAAGGGCTAGCTTCAACAAAAATAAAACCTTGATGATCTCCGTCTAATTAGATCATATGCCGCCTCACTTACATTTAGAGCTAGATGAATGGGTTCTCAAACCAGTGTCAGTTTCCTTTAAGTTCCCATCTCTTTTAAGCGCTAATAGAGTTGCAAACCAGTTTCGGGTCAGCTCTTGTGGTATTAATTATTCTAAGTGGTTATTGGGTGTCATAGATTATATTAAATTAGAATGGAGCTGGGGTGGCCACAAAGATCTGTTTCATCGCGACCTTTGCAAATCAGCATAGGGATTCTGTAGCTTTAGAACTTTCTGTAACGAATAGAACACTGCCATATTAAATCGACCGTTGTCAAACGACGACACATATCGAATAAAGCGATTCTGTGAAATGTATAACAGGCATTGTATATACTATACAATATATACAATACTATACAAAAAACTAATTTTTGTTTGTTAATGTTGTTATTTGAATGGATTTTGTTGTATCTGCACATCATATTATGTTAATAAATACAACAAAAATATCAATTCTTATTTTTGCAGCATTGATGAGGGATGACAATACGGTCACATTAAGTTGGTACCAGAAACCATCATCTGGTAGATTCATTAACTACTGCTCCAATCATCCAAAATTGTAATAATGCTGTTAATTTTAAAACTGGTACAAATCAATTAAATAGTTTTTCTTTTTTCTATTTATTTTATGTGAATAACTGCAAACAAAAACTTTTTGTTAATATGTCTGGCCCTGATTTGCATTTAAATGTTTTAACTAAGTATTTATCATTTTGTCAGCTGTCATTACAACCTATAACTTTGTAAGCAATTACTTATTGTGATTTTCTATCTTGTTTCATTTTACCTTGCATATTTTTAATGTCTCCTGAAGATGTGAAATGAAATTATACATGTGTAGGTCTCAAAGTAATCCTCAAGAAGTATAGTATTCCTATCAATGAGGAGGACTTGAGTGATAGGAAAGGAAGGATAAATTGGTCGTGCATTAATTCATATGTTATATACTTTTGGCCAAATCTATGAAAATTAGAACTAAGGCTAAAGGAAGAGCACTTTACCAAGGTGATTTAGTCTTTTTGCCATTTCTGTTCAAAATATAGATGTATCTATGTGATGCCAATAAATTGATATTATAATTTTAATTATAAATTATTATCAAATTTATTCCATTTGGCTGATACACAGTGTATATGAACACAAACAATATATAAAATGTTAAAAGCCATTTATTTGTAAAGAATTTAAATACGTAATTAATTTTATGTTTTTTCTTTTTTCCTGAGTTAGCGGCTAGTTGCTATATAATGAATTAATTTTTTTTAAACAATCAAACACTTCATTTTACGTTTCGACAAACTTTATTACTGTTGTCTTCCTCAGAAAAGTGTTCATTATAAATTAAATTTTTTATACATTTAGGGACAATCACACTGACATTTTAAAACTTATTTAAAAATTACATTTTCATTAAAATTACTGAAACATGTTGTTAATTAATTTACAAACTACTGTGAACTGAACATTTTAAATTCAAACTGCCGAAGATTACGTAAATCTTAGCAGTATAATTAAAATAAGTTTCATGTTCTTTAATCTTTATAAGTTTTAAAACATCTCGAAAAAGGCAGTAAATTATTGTTTTTCCATTAAATAAGATAAAAAAATTCAACTAATCCTATATATTATAGTTAGATTTTAATTGGCTAAATAATAAACTCCAATAAGCAGGTAAAGACGTAAAAAGTAGATCTTTATTATGCTAGCGAATAGCATAATAAATAAACTTGGTGTTTAAAACTATCTTCACGTAACACTATTTTTATTTACGATATAGCTCTTCTAAATGTATGTGGGAATTGCGTATGTATCGATCGAACTAAAGATCTAAAAGCGGTACGAAAAATATTACATTTAGTGAACCATCAAGTTATCTATGATAGGTATAATCAGGTATAACTATTATTATTTGATAAATAAATTAAAAGATTTCAAATAAATCTGAAACCATTTGGAAGTAAGGATACTCTTTTTGTGGTTTTTTAATTTTTTTTTTTGGTAAAAACAGTTTTAACTCGAAAACTACAAGACACATTATTTTATAATCTGGAGATGAATGGAATACGGTTAATGATCCTTCATCATAATGTAAAAAATATGCAGTATATTACGTAAAGAAATCAATTGAACTGTACCACCTTTTTTTATGAAACCCCCAGTATATAATACTATTGTTACACCTTATTATAATTCTCCAACATCTTGACTAATGTCAGATACAGAACGAGGTATTAAAATAAGTCTTCTGCGTTATTATTTACAGTTATAAAACGCACTAAACATTCTCTGTCTAGACTATAATTTAAATAATTCCGATGCGTAATTATAGACTCAGTACAAATAGTCATTAAATAAAGTAACCGCAAAGCTGTTGCTGTTTAGCTAAGCACGATTTTGTGTTTGCTAACTTAATTTTTTTTTTTCATAAATAATGTAATGTATCTGTTTGAAATACATGAAGTTACTCGGCCGTGAGAAGATAAAGGTTCGTTCTGTAATCATGAGGAATAAATTAAAATTAAGAATCTATGTCTAGCTAGGTATATATATTTCATATCCTTTCATATGTGTGATTTTTAATTTAGAGAATATGTTTAAGTATTTAGTTATAGTTTTTGATTCAATCGTTACTGAAAAGGATCGTAATTTTATTTTTAAATTAATTTGCGATTTAGCATAATAGATGTTAAGATAGAAAATTGAAATAATTAATAATAATAAATAACATTTTAAGAGTGGGTATAGTCCTTTGTAGCCTTCCATGTTTAAGCAATTAAAACAATATTTCGTGGAAAATTGGCTGTATTTTTAATTAGTTGTAATTTTGTCATATCTTATTATTTTAAACGTTCTGATAATCTGAGTTATTATTTTCAGTAAATTGCATTTACGTGTAGTGCCAAATTATGAAGAATAAGTTAAAAGACACAAGATTATATATTTTCAAATCAGTATACTTGCTGGTGATACTTTACACAAAATAATGTTGACAATATCGCTTATAACTAACCCGAAATATCAATAAACTTCTGTCTCACAAATTCTTTAATCTTCAAACACAACGTACGCTTTCATTAGCTATGCTAATATCATTAGGTGTACGTACAAGTGTATTGTCAGAATACCAAATATGTAAACAACATCAAAATTATCAGTGCCTAAATAATTTCCTCAAAAATCAAAATTTCTTGTGAAAATAATGGTCCAGAATGAGCAACATCATTAACTAAGAATGCCCCTCCGGCAGGGCGAAGATCAACCCAAAAGGCAAGGCTATAGGAAAAGCACTCATGGGTGATATAGTCTTTTTGACAATGCGTTTGAAATGTAGTAATTGTCAATAAATTCTATTATTATTATTATTATTATTATTATTATTATTATTATTATTATTATTATTAAATATAATAAGTATATCCTAGGTTACAAAATTAATCTTCAGGACTACTATATTCAATAAATTCTAAATATTTATAATTAAGGGGTGTTAAATCGGTATTAAGTAACCGACTTAAATTTGAAATAGATTTTTCCATAAAAAAACAAAACAACTTATACAGTGAGGTCGTAAATGGTCCCCCCCTCCTGATAACTTTTGAATGGTATGAGATAGAGCAATGAAACAAAAACAAGTGAAATTAGAGATAATTTGTGATTTTTTGCCTATAGAGATACGCACATGGCTTCTGATGTAAAATAGAGGGCGTAGCTATCTTTAAAATTTTAAATAGGAAGTAATTTCATTTAGAAGCTCATTTGGAAGATATTTCTATTACTTTTATGGCAATGCAAACAGTTTTACGATTTTCGAAATTTTTACCAACTTATCCAAGATTAATAATTGGAGTACTTACGTTACTTTTTCTATAGCCCTCGTATAAATATTGTGGTTTTATGTGACTTAGGAAGCGATTGCAGTAAAATATGACATATTTTACAATATGACGTTTTTGCAAAATTTAGCAAATGTGTCTTATCTGTCAGTGTATGTGTCATATGTGTGGGTATCTATGTTACAGATTACTGTAATTACAGGTTTCTGTACACTATATCCAAAAAGCGAATACGAGGGCTATCGAAAAAGTAACGTAAGTACTCCAATTATTAATCTTGGATAAGTTGGTAAAAATTTCGAAAATCGTAAAACTGTTTGCATTGCCATAAAAGTAATAGAAATATCTTCCAAATGAGCTTCCAAATGAAATTACTCCTATTTAAAATTTAAAGATAGCTACGCCCTCTATTTTACATCAGAAGCCATGTGCGTATCTCTTATAGGCAAAAAATACAAATTATCTCTAATTTCACTTGGTTTTTGTTTCATTGCTCTATCTCATACCATTCAAAAGTTATCAGGAGGGGGGACCATTTACGACCTCACTGTACATAAACTCTACAATTTTCAAATTTCTTCTGGAGATAAATTGATATCTTTTGATGTATAACATCTCTGTTTCCAAATGTTCCTATTGACACAACTTTGCAAAATCTTGAATCTTTCTTAATTTTTAACAACGTTGCTTTGGATAAAATTATTGAATACATTAAATTAACGAAACTGTGTATGGAACAAAATATCTTAATTTCATTAATAATCAGTATCCATCAATAAAATATACGTTTGAAATTGAGGAACAACACAGTTTACCATTTCTTGATCTATTAATTATGATCAAAGATAATACGTTTCACTTTGATATACAGAGAAAAGCCACACACACACACAAACAATTATAGACACAACTTATCTTATACAAGCTATAAACAAAAATACACAACATTCTCTTTCCTAATCACTCGATTATTGAATATACCGCTTTCAGAAGATAATTTTAAAAAAGAGTTAGAATATATATATCATGTAGCAGAAATTAATGGTTAACACAAGAAACGTGTGGTAGATAAAATTAAAAATAAGTTAGAAAATAGAGGCTATTGAGAAATATAACTACACTTTTTTTCCAGAGAAAATAGTGGAGAAAAAGTTTTGCAGATTTAACTTTAATAAATTATGGGTTAACCAGATATTAAACCTGTGCAAAAAATACAATCTTAGTCCGGCTTTTCCAAATTCTAATACTTTAAAAAATAAATTAAAATTTAATATTGAAATTATTGATTTTAAAAAATGTTCTGGGATTTAAAATGCGGTGTTTGTAATAAAGTATATATAGGTCAAACAATGAGGAATGCGGAGATTAGATTTAAAGAGCATTTATATCATATTAAGAATCATAATGCTGATAAATCCGCTTTGGGGTGTCATTTTGTTAATACAGGACACACTTTTTCAATTAATAATTTAGAGTTAATTAATAATATAATAACTTTTTTGAATTAATAAGATTATCGCCTTAGAATTGAACAAAGAATCGCTCTACCAAGGTCCAGGTACCAGCTCCACCCTTTTCTAGCCATCCTGTATATTGTATTTAAATATATTTAGACGTATATTGATATTCTAGCCCACAGTTTACTCAGAACTCAGTTATCGACATAAAATGTGCCCAGTGTATTAACACCAACAACAACTACCTAAAAATACAGATAGTCAACGAAATAAGATTGTTTTACTAGTAATAAACAATGTAAATTAATTTTGGATATTATGTAATAACTACTCTTGAGCTGCACAATTTTTATTGCATGCGATCATTATTTTATTCATGGGTGTTTTGTTTCACACTAGGAAGGAAGCACGCTTGCCAATTAAGATCATACCCCGAGAAATATGCATGTCGTAGCACGTATAGCAACCTTATGAAGATGGTTGGCTATTAAAAGTTAATATATTCAAGCTTTATGAATGCCTTACAGTGTACTAATTGGTGTAATAATGATGTGAACAGGAAATTTATACGGGCGATTCTTATATTAGAAAAAACAAAACAAAAAAAATATGACTATAATAACAACTTTCTTCTTCCTCGTTATTAGATCTACAATTAAAACGGTTCTAATATTGGGATCCTTCCAAAATATGCTAAAATAGGCAAATATCATCATACTTTTGGCAATGTAATAGCACAGTTTGGAGTTTTAAGCGCTAAATGAGTATGAAAGAAAAGATACATTGAACACTTTCAAAACAAATTGATAGAGATAACATCAATTAATTTCTTCGTGGCTTATATTGTAATAATCAAACATTGTAAACATTGACATGACTTAATAACAAAAAATCATTCAATGCCTTCAATGAATATACAGGATGATTCATAAAGTTCACAAAGTAAAGTTCATAAGAACATATGTCCAAAATCGCTTAGTTCTAAAGTTGTACAATGTTTAATAGTAAGTTAACATAATTAATGTTTTTATTATAAATTAACAAAATAATTAGTAAAACAAAATTAACTTATACTAACTGTTGAAAATGACCGCCCCCAACTGCAATACAAGCTTCTATCCTCCGTCGTATTGACTGGCGAGTCCGTTCTAAAATACCAGGGGTATTTCGAATTGTTTGAAAAGCTGCGATAATACGATTTCTCAGTTCATCGACATTTTCAATGGGAGTCGTATAAACTAATGATTTAAGGTGACCCCAGAGAAAAAACTCCAAAGAATTTAAGTCTGGAGACCGAGGAGGCCACGGTTGTGGATCTCCCCGTCCTATCCACCGATCTGGATACGTATTGTCCAAAAACTCGCGGGCAACTAAACTAAAATGCGCTGAAGCATCGCCATGCATAAAATACATTTGTAATCTTAATTGCAACGGAACTTCTTCCAGCAGTAGTGGTAGCTCCTCTTCAAGAAAATTGCGGTATACTTCGCCATTTAACCGCATCGGTAAAAAATGTGGACCTATCAAGTGATCTCCAACAATTCCGGCCCACACATTGACAGAGAATTGATGTTGATGACGGACATTCACTAATTCGTGCGGATTTTCTACGGCCCATATGTGATTATTATGAAAATTAATAATTGCGTTTCTAGAGAAAGTAGCCTCGTCAGTAAAGAATATTTGAGCCAAATAGTCAGGATTTTGTGCAATTTTGTGTTGCATCCATTGACAAAAAGCCACTCTTTGCGGAAAATCTGCCGGCAAAAGTGCCTGCACCCGTTGAATGTGATATGGATACAACAGTTGATCTTTCAATATTCTCCAAACTGTGGCCTGACTAATGTTTAAAGCAAACGCAATTTTTCTGGTGCTTGTAGTAGGATGTTTCTCAATTTCATTTAGTACCATTTCTTCAACTTGTGGAGTTCTCACTGTAGATGGGTGCCCGTTATCAGTTGTCCGTTTTTTAAAATTTCCTATTTCACTAAGACGTTGGTGAAGACAAATATTGAATGATGCGGGATGATACGGTTCGAGTATCGTTCTTCATAAAGACGTCTAACAGCACGCAAATTTCCATTGGCAAGACCGTAAATGAAATGCAATTCATCTCAGCATTCGTGTAATTCATTTTAGAAAACAGAAGCTGGCAATAAACTGAATGAATACTCTGACAACTATTGACAAATATTGAAATAACAAATAAACAATTCCCTCTCAACACAATAGTTTCTGAAGAACCAACTGTGATATTATATCGTGTTAGTCATAGTTCATAATTTATTATTAAACATTCAATAACTTTCAAACCAAACCATTTTTGGACATATACTCATATGAACTTTTATGATCAAAATAATCTCAGGAATTAGCTCTTAAAGTTTGTCGCATATATTGAGAATCACCCTGTATTTTAAGTTTACAATTTCTGAGGAAGTTGCTGTCAACGAAACGTTAAAATTATATGTTTCTAAATTGGATTTTGTTTTTTTTTATACATAACAAATTTCCGCAAAACCAAGAAAAAGGGAGAAAACTATAGATTAAATACGAAATGGAAACAAAAATACTGATGCATATTGTTAAAAAATGTTTTTCAAGAAAGTTGTCCTTTACCTTTGATCAATTAATTAATAAATGGCAATCGAATCTACCGAAATCCTACCCCTCCACTCAACAAAACGTCACAGCAAAACTAACAATATCTACCCTAATAAATTGTAAAATCCTCTTAATTGCTTAGTATCAATAAACAACCAAGCATACTATCTATTAATTAGGAGAATGCAAACATCATAGATTCTGAACAGAACTACAAAAATTTTCTAGAAATATAGCACATAAAAACTAATAATAATTGTGTTAGGAGATACGGCAAAAAAGTTGGTCAAATTAATGAATTATGCAAGTATGCGAAATATGAACAAGATCAAGGATGCTTTGGAAATTTACTTTTCCCACTAATAAAGTGTTTTTTTTGTAGGACATACGACAAAATGTTATTAAGAAAATTGTTCAGATTGATAAATTATGTAAGTGTGCAAAATTTAAACACACTGTAAAAAATTACAGTAATTTTGCCATGGTAAATCAGGAATATTACATGTAATAACGTTGTAAATTTACCACAATAAATCATGTAAATTTTGTTTTACATGTTTTTTTCTAGGATATTTAACATGGAAAAAGAAATTTCGGTAAAATTTATAGCTTTTTCATGTAAGTTTAAGATGTAAAAAAAATTCAAAAGGAAAAAACATGTACAATTTTGATTTACTCTCAAATTTACTTAAAAGTGTAAATTGACATTTTTTTGGGTATTTAGTGCACTTTAAAAGTAATTTTATACTAGTGAACTATTTATTTTGCTGTAAAAATATGGGGATCTTTTATATTTATTTGTTTTTACTTGAATTTTCGGGTAAAACTATAGATATCATGGAAAATACGAAATTTATACGCCGCAATGTGATTGGTTATCGGATTATTTATCTGTGCGCGTAGGTAATTCTATTCGTTTGTCGAACTTATTATTGGCTCAATGATATCATGTACGTCACAAATAATCGTAGGTTTCGCGTAAGCGTGTTCATTCTTGATCCCTGGTTGAGCGATTCAGTATGACCTATTAGGTGCAATAAAAGAATTAGGTAAGTTGCAAACTTGCTCTCTTTATAAAAATACATATGAAAATTATTTCAGTGTTCGGTAAATATAGAGTTCATATAAATATTACATACGAATTTTACAGTACAATCTTTGAAAAACACATCAGCATGTGAAATTTACTAGATGGTGGAAATTTTACCTTATGAAGCAAATTTACCTGTAAAATTGTAGGCAACTTTGTTATCAACGATTTTACATGTAATTTTACCGCAACTTTTTTTACAGTGCAGGATCGAGTTGTTGAAAGTTGTTGTTGAGTTGCTTGAATTTAATTATTCTTTATGTTTATTTAATAAGCAGTTAAGTAAACCCATCTCGTTTAAATTTTGCACACTTACATAATTTACCAATCTGAACAACTTTTCTTAATAACATTCGCATCGTATCTCTGTCTTTTTCGTAAATTTTCAAGGCATGCTTGATCTTGTTTAAATTTTGCATATTTATAGGATTTATTAAACTGTACAACTTTTCCTAATAACATTTTGTCGTATCTCCTACGAAAAAGACATTATTAGTTACAACTTTTTTTGTAAATTTCCGAAGCATACTTGATCTTGTTTAAATATTGTATATTAATATTAATAATAATATTTTGTCACATCTCCTACGAAAAAAAGGCATTTTATTAATGAGAAGACAATTTTTTTGTAATTTTCCAAGACATACTTGATTTTTTCTACCCAGGCACTGCTAAATTCTAGAAGATGAAACTTCGATTCAAAAATTTTCAAACTTTTATTTATGCCTCGATCCGGAGACATACTGTATATAGGACATACATTATATTACATTAAATATCAAATTTATGGTTTAATTTTTATCATTTAATGTAATACCTGTTTTTATATTAATAGAGACAGTATATATATATCCATAATACGCACAATTTATTGTTTAATAACCGATCACAACATTAAAGAGAATAAGGACTCTTATTCAGGATGAGTACACTTATTTACAACATTTAAATCAACAATCAAATATTATCCAGTATATTTTGGATTATTAAATTTCAATTTAATAATTTCATTACAATTAGAATAGCTAACCTCAAAAGTTACTAAAAGCAATATACTTATTTACGCAGAAATTTAAACACTAATCGTACGAAATACCTTCTTCAATTCTTGTTAGCATGCATTCAAGGATGCATAACTGAGAATTCTTTGCAGCGACAAATCAAATATGTTGAAGAAAGGATCCGTATAAAGGAAACAACGCCGGTGTCAAGATTAAAAAGCACTTTCCAAGCATCCAGTATCGTACTAACAAAAAAAAGTTTTTTGTCAATGTTACTGAAGAAAATACTTAAATATTAATTACAAGTTTCAAGGCATAAATATTCTGTTAAATTGTAATAAAATTAACAAGCATTATTTATTGTTTACAATATACAGGGTTTTCCACGGAAATTTTCAAAGTTTTCTGAATTTTATTAGATATATTAGCCGAAAATAAATTCCTTTAATTACATTGAATTCTCTATAAGTTCTTCCTGCATTCTCAGTGAATCTAAAACAAATTTATAGTATCTAGGTTAGAATAAGCTCCTTCAATATTTTTCATTATCTAATTCATAAGTTCCACAATAATATTCATCGATCTGAACACGCGACGTGTAACAAACAATGATTATAACAATAATACTTACTAATAATAATAAATTGTTGTGATGTTAATGTCATGGCCCACCAGATAGAAATTATTCGGCCATTTGAAAGCGGTAATAAACAAAACGAGTAATTTAAAAGAAAACTAAGGTGGGTATAGGGAATGCTACAGCAAATCGGCATAGAATTTAATTGTACATCCAAAAATAGAAAAATGTTCAGGGTGTTCTATTTGAAAAAATTAAGTTTTGCAACATTCAAAATTCTTGGATATGTCACTAATTTTTAAACACCCTGTATAATGTCACTGAATTTTTTTTTCTACGTTTTGGTAAAATAGTGTTAGTACTTGTTGATTTCAAAGTCGGAGATTTCTGACACTTAAATCAAGTGAGAATTAATCAATTACATACAACAATGTAAATGTCAAAATTTTAACAAAAATCGTAATATTTAGAAACAGTTGAAGATAGGTATAAGATACCCTAATAGTAATCGTCATAGAATTTTATGGTAAATTCAAAAATATAATAATATATAGGGTGTTCCATTTAAAATAACAAAGTTCGTGGCGACTTCCGGTTAACCGGAAGTGCAAAAGAGGTGAAAATATTTTAGAAGGAAAGTAAGTGCCAAATCGTTGCAAAACCCCAATTTTTTAAAACTGAGGAATTTCGTTAAGCCGGAAAACTTCTAACCAGCCAGTTCCGTGGAAAACCCTGTATATCATGTGATTCAAAATGATTGTCGTAAGAAAAAAACTGTTTTCCGGAAAAAAATTATCTATACTTATTACCAATTTAATGAGCGAAGTTAGCTACATACAAATTTCATACATTAAATGAATTTTCTTGACATTTAGCGACATTGGCGTGCGTGTTGCAGTATCTTTCGATTATTTATCTTATAATTTTTTCAAATCGTTTATATTTACATCTAATATCACCAACAATAGTGTTTCTGAATACTGTAAGAAAATAAGGGAATTTATTTGTGGTAATAGCTCAACAAACAGGTAAAAAATCAATATTAACATTAAGTGAAATAGTTTATTACATTTTATAATTTTATAGGCTTATCATACACTTCAGCGCAATGAGCTGTCAAAAGAAAGTTACATTTTCATCCCTATAAAGTTTCTACGTTACAGGAATTATTACCATTAGATCACGATAAGCGATTGGAATATTGTCATTGGTTTAATAACAATTTATTCGAGAAACGCAATTGCATCCCGTAACAGTTGGAGTTTGGTTAGCTATGTCCAGGCAACGAATAATAGGGCTAATTTTCTTCGAGGAAACTGTAACAGCCCAACGTTACCAACAGATGTTGGAATTGTTTATTGCAGAGTTACAAGAAAATGAGCTTGAACCAGGTTATTTTCAGCACGATAATGCTCCAGCACATACTGCTCGACAAACCTGCCAATATCTTCAACAGTTTTTTGCTGACAGGTTCGTTAGAGCACAAAGATGGCCACCAAGGTCGCCTGATCTAACCCCATTAGATTACTTCATGTTTGGCTATGTAAAAAATAGGATCTATAGAAACCGCATGCATACCATAGAAGAACTGAGAGATGCAGTGTTGTCACTTAATAATTATACTTATTGTATGTTATAATTTAAAGTAATAAATAAATTTAGTTAAACACCAGTTAGTACTGAATTGTAAAATCATAATTTAGTAAAGTTAAATTAATTACATTTTATTTTTACAAGCAGAAACACCAATCCATAGTCGTTTATATAATGCGAGTTCAAGTATAGGTTACGTTTTCCTTATTTATGACAGATCCGTTTACTTTCTTATGTTCCAACACTGACTTAGTTCAAACCTTCATTACAAACGCGCGGCATATACCTACACCTGTTACTATCTATAGGAGCGGAATTGACAATCATTTTGAGTCTCTGTGTATATATACAGGGTGTTCAGGGAGGAATGAAACAGCACAATATCTCGGGAACTAATGAAAATTCAAAAACTCTAAAAATTTAACAACAAATCTCCAATAGAAGATTTTTTGTGTAAAATTAATTGCATCCCCGCTTGGGGGCGCTATTTTATTTCATTTTTTTAAATGGAATACCCTGCTAGGTATTTACGTTAGTCTTAAGCCTTGTAAAAATTATCATTATCTGAAAAAGTGCAACAAATATGTTGGTAGTAAGCATATAAGAAGTAGTCAAAAATGTGTGACAGATTCGAAAAATCCAATAAAAAGGTATTCCATTTAAGAAAATCAAGTAATATAGCGTCCCCTGGCGGTGATGCTTTTAATCTTAAAAATACCTTTTCATGTAATCTAGGTTTCTATCCAAGATTTATTGTATAATTTTCAGAATTTTAAAATCGTCTTTAGTTCCCGAGATATCGCCCTGTCCCGTTGTATGTCACAAGTTCTCCACGTATCTTTTATTATATTCATGCACTTGAAAAGATCATTCAGCGTTTAGTGGCTTTGAAATCGATGTGTTAAGTAACATATGGCAAACGATAGTGACCACGAAGGCCGTGCTTTAAACATGTTATAATAGTTGCAAGTGCACGGACAGATATCTACAGCCCATAACATTCGAACAATAATTATGCATAAGTTCAATGTTAAACATGCCACAAAAAGAGTCAGAAGAGAACACTTTCGATGATAAGCTTTCGAGAAGAGGTAACTTTTTTTCTCTGCAATATCATCTTGAAAGAAAAAAAAAACATAGATTCTATCTAGTACCTCTTCACGTGAATGCAAACAAACTTAATTCGTTACACCGCGTACTTGTTCTTAACGAACGGTTGCGTAATGATGAGATGATATATAGAAATAAAGACCGGAATTATTATACGGAGCTCCGCTTTTGCGGTACGCTCAACAAATAACTTAAGCATCGCGTTTTACGGTTTCATTGGCAGGCGGTAGAAGGTAAACAAAAAGAGGCATTTTACGATTGGAACGTGCGTCACATGCTCTGCGCTAATGTTTGTTTTCTATCCGAATCTCATTAGCTCAGATGGTGAACTGGGAGTCCTATTATTACCTGTTTCCAAACAGTTTTATCCGTGCTTCGATATTACTGTTATTATGTAAAGTGACAAGCGAAAAATATCAATCCTTGTTAGGGATAAGAAAGAGATTATTTTTACTTAATTAGGTAAAAACCGATTCTAATTGTTCACGATTTGTACTTGGTTTTGCGGATTTGTAAGTTAGTGCAACAATGATCAGCTGTTTTTCATGGGTGTTGTGCGACAACAACATTTGAACAGCAAAACTGGTAAACTCACAAAGACAATCTACTTCATTGGTTGTCAGCAGTTATCGTAGGTTATAGGTTATGAATTATGATTATGAAATGGAAAAGGAATGAAATAGATACTTTATCTATCTAACTAATGTATCAACTATTTCAAAGTGTTCATGAATGTTTCCTATAACTTATATGCAAAGTCGAAATTGTTTACTGTTTCACCTGCCAAAATGTTCTTAACTTTCTTCAATTTCAAATACCCCGCATTTTTATTTATCACTTTTTTAAATTTATCGTATATAGAATTACCTATTATGCCCTTAACCTTCTTACATAGCATATCAAATTCATCTACTATTTCGACTGATTCCGAGAGCGACATCCCCTTTTGCGTTTCTAGTTTACGAATGGAACTTGAAACAAAGCTATAATTTGACTTAATATACAAAAGGTTTTGTAGCAATTCTGGTGATGTTACTATCTTTTTACAGTTTTCTAGAGCAATGCAGTCATTTCAAGAATTACATTTTTTATTCCTTCAAAATTATCGGGGAAAAAAATTGCAGTCTTTAACCATGTACCCCAATCTTGTAATAATCGGTTCAGGAGGCAACTTAACACCGGGAAGTCGCTCCTTATAAAATTGCATTCGTAAAGGTGCTTTTAAAAATACTTTTTTGACATTGCTAATTAAATCATTAATCAAAGGGAATTGATTCCTAATGTCTTTGGCTACACGATTGAACCCATGAGCTAAATAAGTAGTATGAATAATGTTACTATAAAAAAAAAATGATTTTGCGCGGCTTTTATCATGTATGGTGCAGCGTCGGACAACATTAGTAAAATTTTTTCACAAGGTCTACTTCTAGGTAAAAAGAAATTTGATAAACCTTCTTGAACGAATTGGGCAATTGTCACATTATTTGTTTTTTGAAGTTCTTTACAATAAATTAAATATGGTTTACCTACAATGTCTTCATGAAGAATTCCTTAATTAACAAATAGGCAATATAACGACCACACTTATCCATACTTTCATCTACCATGATATAAATAAAATTATTCCCTACCCCTAATTGTTGAATTTCTGCTATTGTTTGCTGGTAACAAGATGTGACATAATTTTTTCGTAAGGTACTTTCGTCAGGTTATATTATGTTTGCAATATTTTTGCAGAAATGATTTCAAAGTAACATTGTTTAATCTTGCTAATGGTGTGTTGATCATTCAGATATTTTTTTCTCAGAAGACACCTACAACAACAATTGTCATTTTATATCAAAAGTTAAAGAATTTAAAAACAATTGTAAAGCTTCTAGTAAAAATTAAACTTACCAGTTTACTGCAGGCTTGACAAAATATTTTGTCGCCATCCTTTACCAGTTCAGGATATGGCTTAATCCATAAAGAAATTTTGTTCGCTATACTCATTGTATGTACGCACAATATTTAAAAACGTAACACAATTACATGCTGTTTCGCTCAAAGATATTCAATGAATGAATAGTTTATTTGGGAATTAATAATAATCAAACGTATTTACCACATCCCTTCTGCTAGACGAAATGAAACACGTGCAGTCCTTGGAAAAAAGTGTTAGAGAAACCAATGTAAAAGATTTATCGTTCTGAGAATTGTCGGTTGTCGATCTACATTAGGAATTACTAGGAACTTTTACTAATAGAAAGGATAAGAAAAAGCTTAAATATGCTATATATGCAACTTTTGTAAAATTATGCATAGAAATGCCTAAATATGCAATATATGCAATCACTAATTAGCGCTAATTAACTTCAATTAGCGTAATACGTCTACATATAGACCATAATTAAAGATATGCAAAAAATAAAATATATGCACTTTGCATATAATGGATGGATACTTTCCATACGCTCTACAACAAAAATATAAATTAAAAAATTGGGAACATGTTTCTTTAACATACCTGCACTGCTTACATGCTGCGTTCAAAGTGAGAACCACCATTATTTTTACAAAAATCTACCCTCTTCTTCATGTTTTGAGGAGCATTTATTAAATTCTCATTTGTAATATTCTCTATTTCATTTCTTATTACTTCTTCCAATTGATCCATATTATGTAAGCGGTTCCGATAAATTTTATTTTTTACGTGACCAAATAAAAAAAAGTTAAGCGGTGTAAGATCTGGTAATCTAGGTGGCCAACGTTCAGAGCCAATAACTCTGCTATCAAAAAATTCCTGCAAATACCCTCTTGTTTCTCTTGCTGTATGAGTAGTAGGATTATCATTTTGAAAATAGCCTAGTTGTAATTCATCATTAAATAATTGCTCCACAAATTCATGTAATATAAGTCCATATCTGGCTGTTGTTATTGTATCCTCAAATAATATCGGTCCTATTATACGTCTTCTGGACATTGCAACCCATATCCCTATTTTTATAGGATGCAATTTCGTTTCCGAATAACATGAGGATTTTGTGCGGACCAAAAACTCAGTTTTTTTTCTAGATATAGCCTATTCCTGCTGCCAATGGCACTGCGGGGTATTTTTACCCCATCCTACTCGAGATACCACTTGTGCATGCAAAATACTGCAGTCTAGACCACTTCAGGTCGATAAAAAATCTCCCGACTAAGCTGTCGTATCGTTGCTAATGCTCTGTATCAGGAATAACGGTGCCTATCGTAGAACGAAACTTTTTATATGCGACTGTTAGGCAGAGTTCACACCGGAGTGATACTACAGCAATACGACAAACGACACAACCAGCAACACGACACGTACCGTGTAAATTTAGGCAAAATACGCGCCGGAAAAATACGACACGCTATATAACAAGCCACACTACCAGCAACATGACAATTAAATTATATTTACCCGGCACGTACCGTGTTACTGTTTGTGTCGGTTGTCGTATCCGTGTCGTATCACTCCGGTGTGGACTTAGAAAAAAATAAAAATGCGTGTTTGTGTTATCTCCCAATAAAAATGGGGCAATGATCGCCCGTTACTGTGTTTTATCAACTAACTTCATTCGAAACAGTGGACGTAAATATTGATATAATCTTCGTGGACAATGGAGTAGGATCAGGACAGCCTTCTTCGATTTCAGGGTAGGTACTATTACCTTTTAAATCCTAATTTTAAATAATTATTCAACGATAACTAGAGTGGTCAACTTTCGTCTGCGTGCCAGGTTAGTACTAAATTCATATACAGGGTGTTGTCGTTTAAAGATTGTAAGGGCATGTAGTACGATCGAAAATAAGGTTAAAAGTCATAATAAACATATGTTCACAAATCAACCGTTTACGAGATAACAGCGAGTGTTCCTAGTAGTACATGGATATAACATATCCCAGTAAACAGGTGCTTATCAGCTATTGTTTTATGACAGTTTAATTTGACGTTTTGTGCAATTTGTAGCAATTACAATGGTTGCGTATTCTAATGCTGAAATGAGCGATATGGTGTTCATGCATGGTCGTGCTAATGGGAATTCTTTACAAGCACGTCGCTTCTATGCTGAAACGTTTCCTGATCGCCAACTGCCTTCGCATGTGATGTTTCAGACGGTGTTTCAACGACTAAGAGAAACTGGTTCGTTTGAGAAGCGGTCTTCTGATACTGGACGGCAGAGAATAGCATGTACTCCACAGATAGAAGATCGAATTTTGAATATTATTGATGAAAATCCCGAAACTAGTGTTAGAAGAATTTCGACTCAAGTGGGTGTAAGCAGCAATCTTGTTTGGAGAACTCTTCATGAGCAACTCCTATACCCCTACCATATCCAACGGGTACAAGCCCTTACTGCTCCGGATTATCAAGCGAGAAGGGCTTTCTGTGAGTGGTTTTTGCGAACAGCTGCTGATCGGCCAGATTTCGCTGATAACATCCTTTTCACTGATGAAGCTGGTTTTACTAAAAATGGAATATTTAATTTCCACGACAATCACGTTTGGCGTGACGAGAATCCTCATGCTACCATTGAAGCCAGGCACCAGCAACGTTTCTCTCTAAATATCTGGTTAGGCATGATAGGGGAACAGTTGTTAGGACCGATTGTTTTGCCGCAACGCTTAACAGGTCCTGTATACCTCGAGTTCTTGGAAAATACTTTACCTGAACTTTTGGAAGATTTACCTGTAAATCTAAGACTGATCCTCTGGTTTATGGAAGATGGAGCTCCACCGCACTTTACGCGTACTGTTAGGGAATATCTTAACAATGAATTTCCTGGGAGATGGATAGGGCGAGCAGGTCCCATTGCTTTTTGGCCTCCAAGGTCTGCCGATCTAAACCCGTTGGACTTTAGTGTACGCAACACCGGTAAACGATCTTCCAGAGTTGCGCCAACGAATAGAACACTGTTGCCATATAATACGAGAAAAACCCTTGTTTTTTTGAAAGAGTGCGCGCTTCCTTTGAAAGCAGATGCAGATCCTATGTCGAAATGGAAGGACGTCATTTTGAACATCTTCTTTAGTTATAATCTATTTTATGTTAAGATGCAATAACATCTTAATAAGAACCGCTAAAGCAAACTTATTCTGCAATTGCGATAAAATCGCTGTTATCTCGTAAACAGTTAATGGTGGACATATGTTTATTATGACTTTTAACCTTATTTTCGATCGTACTACATGCCCTTAAAATCTTTAAACGGTACAGCCACTTTCCGACATTATCAGCATTATCGGTAAGATAGGAAGATTTACTTACTTACTGTCAACACCTGGTCGCTCTTTATGCTGATTTTACAGAGCGATTCCAGGATGTTTTAAATATGAATATACCAAGCTGGGTTTTAGACCCTTTCGCAAATGCAGATAGAGCAGAATCATCAAATTTAGAAGAAGAACTCGTAGAACTCACAACTAATGAAGAATTAAAAATAAAATTGGGTGGATACCAAGACAGATTCTGGCTCCAAAAATCAATATCAGCTCTCCACCCTGGATTGTGGGAAATAGTACAGAGATTTTTAATTGCATTTCCTTCATCATATTTGGCTCAGCGTGGGTTTAGTGCAGTAACTAATTTATTGTCTAAGGGCCGTTTTACACCTAGCTATTTATTGCGCAATTTAGTGGCCAATTTAAAATTTTACGTGTATAAGACGTATTTAATCCGTGTTATACACGTATTAATCCCTTAATCTTAATATAATCTCTTTTATCTTTTAGGATACCCTTTATCAAGGATTACAAGGCGTGAGTATGCCAACGAACTAATTTATTTCTGACTAAAAAATCCTGGAGATACTAATTAAATTCCTATACGGAGTAATTGCATTGATAAGTTGAGATTTACACAATCTTATGGTGTTAATCGATTAGCAAGATAAATGTAATAAATTCTTCTATAGGCTGTGAGCAGGATGATTAAATTGCGTTCTTAGAATCACTATAATTCCTCGTTTCTAACTTACAGTGGTGTACTTAAGGAGGAAAGCTGTAACTGCATTCGAATTATATGCATGCAAGTCATGCCATGTATACTTACATATCTATAAACGTTAAAATAGTTGATTTCTGCTCATTTCCTTGCGCACTTAATCTAATGTTTGGGTATATTTATGTAAGTGTTACTGGGTGAGAACTTCAGCATTTGAATAAGTGGTCTTACAGCTTTAATTAAAGGTAATTGACTATCGTATAAAAAAAAAAAACGTAAATATGTCCAATAACTGATCAAAAAAACAGTTCCATAGTGATAATTAATTATCGGATTAGCAAATGAGCATTAGCGAGGGAATCTATTTTCAAATTCAAATTTGGTCGCGCGAGCATTTTATATGTACTTAGGTATGTAAAGTATTGATTATCATAAGGCAACAGATGCGTAATGGACACGTTATTTGCATAAGTAATATATTCTTATCAGGTTTATAACCAAACGAGTTCTTGAGTCTAAATTCTATACTAGATTTTTCCGCAGCAAAAACAAATTTAGTATATTTATTTATTTCCCTTGAAAGACCTCGTTATAGATTCTGGCGTAATGAAAATAGACAATTTATTGATCGCCCCCCTTGCCTTGGTTACATTATTTGCGATGTGTGGTAATTGAAATGCGTAGTGCTGTACGATGTTTTTGCATGCATGGAGTGAATTTGTAAACAGTTATCACAGATGTCTCTAACGGGCGATGTATAATATAATATGTTAATAAAATAATTAAAATTGCCTTTATGATTGTAAATACATACAAATATTTCTATTATATAGAGCAATTTTACTACTTAGGAGAAAAATAGTGAAAATAGTGACAATAAACTAAAAATGATATTAATGGGTTTACAATCATGTTTAATCGGTTTAAATCTACCAATGAGTACTATTATATACAGGCTGTGTATAATTTAGGGGAAAACTTATATATATAGCAATGTTCTTTGTCTATTTTTAATTGAAATTTATTTTTTAAATATTTATTTGTACACCCCAATTATGCTAATAGCTATCAATTAACACTAATTCTGACCACTGAAGAGTATGAAATATTCACTTATAAATGCATACTTCCCTAACTACACTGACAAAAATGGGCTAAGTAAAGTGTTTACTTGATAAAACAATTATTTACAATAGATACAACAACAATAAACCTCTTTACCACTACCCCACAATAATACTAATAATAATACCAATAATTAATAATAATAATACAAATTGCACAACATAATTAACATACTATATAACAGGTATAAATGTAAATTGTAGAAGAAAAATAAGGAAAGGAACCAGTGACTATATATATATATATATATGAAGACAAACCAAGCTTATGGGAAGAGTGTTGCGCTTAAGAACAACATTTTGGCGGTCAAATCCAGATGTCGCTAGTATCTCCACCACCAAACGTGGTGGGGTAGTCTGAATGTTTAGCGAGAATAAGAACCAGAATTTAAATTATATAAATTGTATAATAGTACGATTCACCAATAGGTGGTACTGATTTATAACGTATTTTAATGTAATGAAATTACTATGATGATAATGATATGGGATTTCATGCACGGCAGGCGGCAACAATATTTTGAATATAAATTAAAAATAATAGTATATCTGTCATATGTCGTATACGAATTGGTAAGATATTATTTTTTTTTAGTTCTATCTGTGAAGTTTATGAGTGTTAAGTTGTAAGTTTATTTTTATTGTTCGTACAAACTTTATTATTTATATTTTACTAGAATACAGCAAATGTGCTGTACTATATAATAATAATTTTATTTTATTGGTAACTGAATTTAGGAAATCAAAAAGACAATAAACAGAACATTTTTTGGAACTCTTTGACGGCATGTCGGCATATTGCTATCGGTTTTATGAAAATGATTAATAATATTAAAATTTGATATCCGAGGTTTCTGCCAATGGAAGTTAAAAAAGAACTATTTATTTACTTAAATTAAATTTCACTTGAAATACGTTTACTTTCCTACTCTCAAAATATGAATATTTGTAATATTGTCACAGAATGGGATAACAATCAGAAGTTTCACTCCCTGGCGGTCTCTTTGATCTTTTAATGGCTTTATATTGTGATGTCGGACACCACTTTGCAGGATAGACTTCAGGATCGCAATAACGATAATTTGTTTGCACTAGGTCTGCACTAGATTTATTTGAAAAAATAATTTTTGGACTATTTACTATAAAAATTGAAGTAACATGTATGCGTTTAACACTTTTTCATTTTTCTGATGACCAAGAAATATTTAAGCCTGAAATACTAACGCTTTTACGTACGTGGTTACTAAACAGAAAATACACGTCGCTATTTAATGTACCTACCCCAGTAAACCAAATTCAAATTTCCCGCAATTATATTCAGTAACTTCCACTTAAATATATTCAAATAACTATTAATCTAATACAAAATCGTAGGAAATTACATGCTTGAATGTTGAAGTTACTGAAAATAATTGAGGGAAATTTAAATTTGATTTACTGGGGCATTATAGTATACCATTTCCATTTTTCTAGGGTTACATAGAAAGTAAGAATACAGTGAATTTATTTTATTATTAAAAAAAAGATGTTTTACCATTGCTGGTTTGTCCCACATAACCAACTTTAAATTGCCCGCAATTATTCTTAGTAACTTCAACGTTGAAACAAAAATTACCTACCATTTTGTACTACATTAATAGTTATTTTAATGCGTTTACATTGAAGTCACTTAAAATAGTGGCGGGAAATTTAAATTTGGCTATTATGGTAACGTGTAGTTCGTGCTATATAGTTTATATTTAAAATTAGAGAAATTTACAAATGTTCTGCAGATTCTAATTAACTATTCATGCATAATATAAATTTCTTTTATTAAGTGAAAATAAATAAATGAATGATCATTCATAATTCAAAGGTCATAAACGAATTATCGAATGATCGTCAATAATATGATGCCTTTTTTGTCATTCTATTACGTCCATCACAAGTGCAGTAGAGAATTGATAGCGGAATGTCGAGTCGTATATTAGAGACTATAAAAGACGTTATTTAAGAGTTCACGTTATATTCAAACTTGTATGCAACACATACACATATTTCAAACCACATATAATATTAAACCACTTTAAATTGAGCAGTGCCTGTATTCTTCAGTAAAGAAAGTGTCGACAACAGTAGTTAATATATAATTTTTGGGCGATACTGATAAGTGTATTTTATATATGTATTCGCTTCTCAATTTACTATGTGTATACAGCCCTAATAGCCAAATTTAAATTTCCCGCAATTATTCTTAGTAACTTCAACGTTGATACATAAAATTCCCCTCCATTTTGTATTACATTAATAGTTATTTTAAAGCCTTTACGTTGAATTCATTAAAATTGTGGCGGGAAATTTAAATTTGGCTATTAGAGAGGCTAAATTAACTTACACATATGCTAACACACATTACGCATTAAACAAAAAGAAAACAAAACTATTAAACGTCACAATTTAATGTATGTTGATGTGCCTTTGATGTGTCTTTTTATTTTACAAACTTAATACCTTTCTGTGTTTACTTATAACGTAGCCCTCCTTTTTTTAAGTAATCGCATTTGTGAAATCTCGTACATCTGTCATTGAAAGGAATGCCGATAAGAAAATATACTCGTGAAACTATTATCTCGCCGTAAATAATATCGGAAAGACAGCCTTGCTTTTTTCGGTTTTAGGTTTCAAGGAACATTCACTGTTAATATTAATAAATAGTCACCTTACTTTCCATAAGACAGGTGAACTTTGTTTGCATCGAGAACTGTTGCCACCTTTACATGTACAATTAATATTATTTACACCAGCTTTCGTACCATTTATAGCAAACACACATTTAATGATATGAGGATCTCCCTGTGTAGAGCACTTGATTGTAAATACAATGCATATACAGTTATATTTCCTTCATTACTATTTAGCTGCCCACATAATATTACATGTCCAGCATTCAAAACCTCTTCATCTTCATATATCCTCCTAGACATAAGATTATCTTTCATATATGCAAAATATTCAACGCTGGAAAAATAAACATCCATCCCGCAGTATCCAAAATACCTTAAAAACTTTCCAAACCACATAAACACTTACTACTAAAATGCGCTATAAAATGACTATAAACAAAGATTTTATGTCTATTTGAGAGCTTCTATAAGATACCGTTTTGGCGCTGCGATCTTAAAAATTCTTGCCTATTAGATAAAGACATCACAATAATTCATATCAATTTAAAATATAGATTTCTGTAATAAAACTGTCTGCTTATTTCTACGCGCCAACTACAGATGACGCGCACTGACAGCCTCTTATAATACGATAAATATTTATTGCGAAACATGTAAATATCTTATGCTTTTCCACATGACTGTTGTTAAATGGATGGTGCTAGAAGTTCGAAAACGGCCTCTTCAACTTATATTAGTATACCCATTGATATGTCAATAGCATGCACACTGTATACGTCTTAAGTTTAACACTAAGCGGAAACGATCCTCCACAATAATTATGAGTCATTATTCGCATACAAATAGTCTGTGAATAAGTGTATAGTGTCCGTATTTCTTATTGTTTTTCAGTACATACTGCGTGGCCTCAGTGACAGGCCGTGTGGGCTTTTGTATAGATTCGTTTCGCACTTGTTCGCAAGGAGCGTATTCAAGTTCTCGACCAACCGGGATTTGTAACAGGTGGCCGTGAAGCAAGTTCAAAGCACACGTTTCGCCTATTGTGGATTAGATTCGTTTGTGTTTGTGGATACATAGTTATAAGAAATATGAAAGATACTTTATTATTATTAAAATAAAAGAAACACGATTACAGTTACCCATAAGTTGCCAGCATCAATTAATAATAATAATTGGCCTATTAAATCGTGTTGGAGAAAATAAGGAGAGAAATAAAAAGAAAGTGTTAATTTAGTATTTACTCGCTGTTATAGAGAAAAATTGTGTTAAACGAAACGATACTGCGAATTTGTGAAATTGACTTGCGTGCTTCTTTTTAATATTTAACAGATTAAGTCTTAGATAAGATGGATTTAAAGTAATTATACCCAAGAAACGTACGGCTATTATTTGAACGCGAATAGCACATTATCGTCATGGAGCGCAATCAAAGAAGCTTTATCTTATGTTGAGATGTAAAGAGTATTTAGCTATATGAACGATGCGTTAAAAAATGCTTTAATAATAAAAAAAAAGTTAAATGCAAGTTTACCCTACATTGTGAGGTGTTGTGATGAATTTATCCTCATTGTATGTAATACTGCCTCCGCTATAATATAATTCTGTGCATACAATAATTTTACAGTAAATTTAGTAAAAAGACATTTGCATTTTTTTTTAAAGCTGGAATATTACAAAGTTCTACGGAAAATTGCACAATAACTTTAAGTTTGTCACCGCCAGTCGTTTCGATGCCGGAACGTTTTGACGCTACAGGCAATACCAACCAGTTGAATTTGATTTAAACATATGATGCAGAGATTTTATTTTGAACATCAAGAAGGAGGACACATTAAAAATGCTATCATATTTTTTTTAGTATTGAAAGGGGTGAGAGGGGTAGGAGAGTGACTGTTTTAAATGATAATTTTCTTTTTTGCGAATCATCGGGAGAGAGGAAGAATCAGCAATGTTTCAAAACATACTTTTTCTATTTTGCGTTCATAAAAACGCAATTGTAACACGCTTTTGCGTATCGAAAAGTGCTTCATTGTGATACGCCTTTTTTCATTTCTATAGGTTGGCTGTATTGAATACATTATGACAGAAAGCAAAATTGACGTTTAATGCATGTAAATTGTAAATACTTTAATCAAAAATTCTATACAAATTTAGTTTACATTGTTATTGTTATGAAACGTGGAATTACTGTATACATTTACACTGACGGAACAAGTATCTTGAGCATGTATTGTTATGCCAGGCAAATTCTTCGTAACAAAGTTTTGCTGAGTTATGTTATTGGCTTTAATGGTAGACTCTTGTGATTGAGAATCATTCGATGATATAACTCTAGAATGACCAGATGTACTTGGCCCTGATAAGTTGTGCGCTACAGCCACTTTACTTTTCATAGATGTTTCGATGTAACCCTCAGCTACCGCAGATGACTTCCATCCACCATGACGTTTTATAGTCAGCAAATCACTGCCTGCGTCTGCTAAGTGTGTAGCACTAGAACGTCTGAAGCAATGTCCAGTATAAAGCTCTGAATTGGGCAATTTTAGAAAATCAGCTATTAATTTAGGCATTTTGCCAAATCGTATTAATTCCAATCGGGCACGATATACAATAAACCATTGCGAAATGTAAGGAAGAATCTTGAATGATTAATATTTTTTGTCGCAGGGCGACATATTTTTTAATTAAAGTAATCCATCTTCATCCGTAATTGCAAAAACTCTTACGATATTATTTTTTGTTTTAGGTACTGTCACCAAAATAATATCACTCTTAAATTCTAAATCATGTATGGATATAATTGTTAATTCATCTCGTCTACAGGCACCTGTGTAACCCATTATTAAAACGATCTAAAATTAAATCCATTACATAAAAAATTACATTTTGCAAATAATATTCGTACCTTTATTGCTAAATACAATGCGTCAGAACCTTCTTCTATAAATTTATTAATATCTTCAATGCATAAAATTTTAGATTTCTTAGCCTCGTATCCCTCAGAGAATCGTTTTAAATAGGCTTGTAATTTAATATATTTTGATATGTCTGTATTTTATAAATGGAAAAGCAAGAACGAAGCATGGAATACATAGACCATAAGGTAGAAGATTTCTTATTTTTACCTTGTAATTCAAAATATGCCAATAAAATGTTTTCAGATATTGTGTTGACATTATTCTGTACAGCCCATAGTTCAAATTGATGGTAGCATTTTTCATATACTGCTTTTTGATTTTTTCGGTAATAAATTTATGACGGCGTTATCCGCAATTTCACGCAGTTGTGGTGGCGTACAAGATAAATTTGTCTCAGTATCACTCATTTTTTACAGTTTACAGAGACTATATTATGAAATATATTGTTTAAACAATTTAAATAGCCGAATTTGAATTTTGAATTCGTCAAATGTCAATCGTATGTCAATGTGACCAACTTCATATAAAAATAAAACTCAACATTTTAATGAGATTTTTATTAAGTATTTATTATCAATTTATAATGCAAAATAGAAAAAATAGTATAAAGGACTCGTTTCATAAGGCTTTTTGTCGCACTCGTTCATTAGAAAACTCGCCTGCGGCTCGTTTTCTAAACTTGAACTCGTGCGATAAAATCATACCTTATGAAACTCGTACTTTAATATACTATTTTGCGTCTCCGTTCAGAAACACTCATTTTGCAGTGCTTAAAAGGCTAGGCAAAAATGTCTAGTCAGGCAAAAATGTCACTAAAGGTTGGCCATACTAGATTCCACATGACAGACGTGTAATAAATTGTCATTAAGCTACTGTTCAACCATGCTAAGATTAACTGCTGTCTTAAATTGCATTTATTATTAATAAATAGATATTAAACTAGAAAGAAAATTTCGATAATAGAAAAAAACTATCATTAAAAAAACTAATATACTCCCCCACCCAGTGTTCCCAACCTTTAAGCATAGAATTTCCCACGAGAACTATCAAAATTTCCCTTTTTTTAAACAAAATTCCCACGAATGCGCAAAACCATGGTACAAATCATGATGCAAGAAAAAAAGGGGCCGTTTTACACCTAGCTATTTATTGGCCAATTTAAAATTTCACGTGTGTAACACGGATTAAATACGTGTTATACACGTAAAATTTTAAATTGGCCAATAAATAGCTAGGTGTAAAACGGTTCTGTAAGAAGGCTCTTGCCCATCTAGGTGTGACGTATTTGAGGGCCAAACAGTACTACCAATTCAATAATTTAATAGGTATCACCAATATAAATAAAAGTAACTCCCATTTTTTTTAAAATATACCCAATTAAAATCAATAAAACTGTATTTTTACCATTTCTTTCAATCAAATTTGTATTGAAACAAAATCTATAGATAAGTCATATTTTTAATTGAATGCAAAACCATCTTGAAAAAAAAAATCATTGTAATCAGCACATTTTTTCATTAGAAATCCAGCCATAAAAATGTTAATGTTATTGCTTTGCTATGAATGATTCTGTTAATGTAAAGTATTTTTGCCTTCTTTAGCTCTTACCTTCATATTTCTTGGTACTTATACGTATTGAAATTTCACTAATTGTAAGTGGTTCATATTTTTTAATGGCAAATGAAATTATCTATTAGTTTGGTACAAACATTACAATGTAGACAGTGTTGGAATAAAGAAAATACAGATAAAAAAGAAAGAATTAATCAATTATTGTGAACTGTAAACTTCTCCTAAACCCCTCACCACAAACTGCACTAAACTGGACGTACGTTTCGATAGCAAAGCTATCATCATCAGCAGAAACACTGAACTGAGCATTACCAGTACCACAGTTTGGAGTATTTTAGTTAATGATTGTGAATGTAGTGTTTTTTATTTTTTTTTTTTTTACAAATTTATTTATCAATTCTCTTTATAGATATGAGATAATGATTTGCTTTCTTTGCCGTATTTGGTTTATATAATTTTTAAAAAACTTTTTGGGAAGCGGCATTTATTTATTATTTTATATTACTTATACAAAAACGTTTCGATGCATTTATATCTTTTTCAATTTTTTTTTTTTTTTGAAAAACACTAAGTTATTTAAACAAAAAAAAAACGATATACACAACATGTAACACATAGACGATAAAATGTGAAAATCTCAAAACTTAAAGTAAAAATATAAAATTAAAAAAAAAGAACTTGTATATTTGTAACGTCTTATTTTAGGATATCAAAACGTTTTTTTAAAAAAAATAAAATTTCCCACGAATACCGTGCTATTTCCCTTTTTCCCTTCGACTTCAAAACTTCCCACGAATCGGGAAATTTCCCACGAGTTGGCAACACTACCCCCACCCCTTCTTCTAATGTTAGAGAAAATATGATTTAAAACATTTCTTATGCATCCTCTATCCAGATGTTTCGAAAAAAAGAAAAAAAAATATCATTAAAAAAAACAATTCCCTCCCCCTTCCCCTTCTTTCAACGTTAGATAAAATATGATTTGAAATACTTCTAATGCATCTTCTCTCCCGATGTTTCTAAAAAAAAAGAAAATTTATCATTTAAAAGAACTATTCCCCTTCCCTTCTCACCCCTTCCAACAAAAAAAAAAGGATTGAAACATTTTTAATGCTTCCTCTGCTGATGTTTCAAAAAAAAAGAAAAAATGTGGAGTTTTTTCCAAAACGCAATTTCTGACAAAAACTGTTTTTCGAGAAAATTGCAATTAAACTCGGCTTAGTAAAAACATTTTTTTTTTAATTTACATTTTAGAGTAAAAGAAAAATTAAGATCTCTAAAACAAATATTCGCGAAACAATTTGCAGAAAAATTATATTTGTAACAAAAACCAGAGAAAAATACAAAAATAAATTGCATTTTGAAAATAAAAGTGACATTTATTTCATTTTGAAAATAAAATTTAGTATAAATTGCATTTTGAAGAAAAAATTTTCGCGAAACAATTTGCAGAAAAATTATATTTGTAACAAAAACCAGAGAAAAATACAAAAATAAATTGCATTTTGAAAATAAAAGTGACATTTATTTCATTTTGAAAATAAAATTTAGTATAAATTGCATTTTGAAGAAAAAACAAACAAATTTCTGTTTCACTTTTTTTATTTATAAAAATACAAAATCTGTTGTAGTTATAGTCCGCAGTCATCTTCCAAGTAGTCGCAATTATTATCTTCATCACCTGAGCCTTCATTTTCTCTCTCATGATTGTGACAGCTACTGACAGCCTCGCCTTTTTCTAAAAGATTTTTGTAAAATCTCTCAGGGTCTCAATGCTTTTCAACTTAAGTGGTTTTATTTTGTTTTCTAGCGGCAATTTCTCAATAGTCACAGAGCTGATGGATACCCCTTTTTTCATTATCGTCATAAACTGTTTCTTCCATTTTCACTTTAATTGCTTTATTTTTCTTTTTCGTATTTATTTCCTTTTTAATAAAAATTCTTTTCATATTACTAATTCCAGTAAGTTTTTTACAGTTGGCGTCACTCATCTTCTTCATATCCCAGACCATCCACTCTTCTCGCAATCTTCTAACTCTTCCTATTTCTCTAAGAATTTATTCATAATCCTCTTTTAACACAATCTGACTTCCTTTTCTGTATTTTTTTTTCTATTTCACCAAAGATACGATCTGCAGGCATGTAACAATCCCCCCTTACGGGAAAAATTACGCTTATGTTGTCAAGGTTTTGAGGAGCATCATGGTATAGCCAAAAACACATCGAATGTATAACATAACAGTTTTTATTTTACCTGCGCAACCGTCTGCAAAAAATCGTAAACTTGTTACGTTATCTGGTATCTCTAACTCGCTTAAAAATCTCCAATGGCTGATGCTGCTTCCGTGGCTTCTCTGCTTGCTTGGTCCTCACTCCAAGTATAGAAAACAGGATCATTGCATTTCAAATCTATGATGCACAGGTTATAAAATGACAACTGACGCATATAGTATGCTTCACCGATGGGTAGTTTTGGCAAAGGCTGTACCTGTTGCATGTCAAAACAGTATGAAAGAGAATTTGCCAAATTTTCCTTCATAACTAAATTAAACTGTTTTGCTCTTAGTTTATGGATACGTAGATCCGTCAAAATAGCTAAAACTGGTTTATTTTCCTTCTTGTATCTTTGTAGTTTATGTTTCAATCTAAAACAAAAACAGCATACATCGGTAGCTGGCGTATCAAATCCGATATTGAAATAGGAGCAAAATATTTTATAAAAATAACCATAGTTGACTTTACATCCTTTCCCTCGATATTTCGAAAAAAAGAAAAAATAAAACATTTAAAAAAAATCATTCCCTCTCCCTTCTTACCCCTTCCAATGTCAAAAAATAACACTAATTAATATAATTAGGTCAAATTGAAAGTGTGTAGCACTACGTAGACATTAACATACATATATTTTTCACCTCACCAAGGATCATCAGTGATACTAGTCGAGCTAATGTGTTATAATACGAAAAATCGTATGCATTCTTAATATGTGGATGAATAATTAAATGAGAATTTTAGATGTAAATCTCATTAATATGGTAAAAGATATTTTGCTAAATTGCCGATATATAACTAAAGTACTTATTTAAATCTAAGCCATCTAAAATTCTTATTCAATTTTTCATCAACCCGATTTTGTTTGTTTAGAATATATTAAGTGATTTTATATTTCTGTTATTTCCATCACGAAAACTTCAAGGATATTCTATCCATTCCACTCATTCAAACCGCATTGAGGACGCTTGCACCTTACACTATTAAATAATAATTACGTGTGGCCAGGCAATCGAAGATATATTCACCTATCCACAACCAGTTAGACAACTTACCAAAAACGTCCATAAGGATAGGTTATCAAGTTAGCCATGTTCTTCGTAAAACAACACAATAAGTGTACGACCCAAAACCAAACCGATACATATTTTCCTCCAGCTCGGCTCTTGATAACTTCCTACATACCTCTTAACTCGTTTCAATTATAAACTGCACCCATTCGTACCTAAGATTCCATTCCGCTAATGTGATTGTCTTAATTCAAGCACGACGGATTAAGACATATCTTGTATCCGTACATTAGCTGCGTACTATACGCAATATTAAAGGTTTATTTGCTTAGGCGTTGCTCGAGATATTGATGGGCTCGAATGCAGCCAAGCTCAGATATTCAAACCATGCGGAAAGTTTTGTTTTTAACGGTAAAGATCAGAGCATTATAATTTTCCGTATATTTATCTAATTTTCCATGGACCGTAATACTGGCATACCATCGTACAGTGAGCTAGGTTACGTACATATGTTCTGGCGAATCGAACACGTTTACTATATTACGAAATGTTAAGCAGCATAGTTCAGTTCGACGTAATGAAGAAATTACACCGTCAATTACAAGGTGCCAACCCATGGTAAGTAAATACCACACCTACTGCATTGAAATAGTTGCCATTATTTAAGCAAATAAGGAGTAACTATTTGTATATAAACATATGCATCAAGTGTTTAAATTAATGATGACTACACTTGTGTTTATGATTTACTTGTTAAAAAGTTATCATTTTCTTCGGCTAGGTATTAAATATTAAGTATATTAAAAATAAGAGAAGGATTGCTTACTTCTCTGAACTATTCTGAGAATGAGAAAAAAATTAAAGATATTTGATTATAGAATATGTATTTCGTTGTGTTTAAAAAAAGACCATTCTTTAATTTTAACAAAAATAGGCCAGCATTATTTGCGCGTTATCTAAAAAGTATTGCTTCAACACTTAAGGAAGTTCGTATTAAACGATTTATATACAGGGTGAGTTTTTTATCTTGAGACAACGGAATATCTCTAAAACACTGCATCAAATCAAAAAAAGTTCTTAATAAGATTTGTTATAATGTAGGGGCCTCACTGAATGGTGCTGAACTCGATCCTCCACCTCACCCCCTCAGAGTGGGAGGGGGGACAACTTTGAAATCTTAAACGGGAACCCCCATTTTGTATTGCAGATTCGGATTCTACGCCATCAAGTGTGTAGTTTTTGTTTGAAACTTTTTTCGATTCGTAACAGATTGCGATGTAATCGCAAAAAAAGCATGATTGTGAACGTCTAGAAAAAATACACAAAAAAAGAGAAGCAAACAAACATGATTTTGTGTTTTTTTTTTATTTTAACATAAACTAACATTTCAAAAAGTCGTGTATTCGAAACTGTGCCCCTTTCACTTCGATACATTTATTTATTCGCAATTGGAATGCTATTCAACGATACAAAACCGTACACTATTCAGTACCTGACAAGCTGTGAATATTTACACATTGTCCGATCCCCATTTAGATTATTAATTAATTAATCCAATACAAATTAGTTAGTATTGAATATTTGAACGGGTAATGGAGGCTATAACATTAGAAGAGAGAATTCGTTGTTGAATGGCTTTTTGAAACGTTATTTAATGTCATCATCGTGATCATCAGTGATACTGGTCGCCCTAATGTATGATAATACGAAAAATGCGTATATATTTTTAACATGTGGTTGAATAATTGAATGATCACTGACGATCCTTGGTAAGGATAGGTTTCTTCTTACCAAAGATCATCAGTGATACTGTACTGTGTATACTAATATCTATACACTTTCAATTTGACCTAGGGCCGGTTTCATAATAAATGCTATTTTAGCATTTTATAGGAGGTCTGTGTATTGTTTATAAAAACTTTAATTTAAAATAATTTAATGTGTGTTAAATAGTTAACTTATGTTTAGTGGCTTACCGTTGTCCTATAATTATTGTTATTATTTACAGATAAAGATTATAGTTATAGATCGATAATTTAGCAAAATATCTTCACCATATTAGTGAGATATCTAGCAGACGAGGTTCTTGAGGACTTCTTTACTTAGAAGATGCGGCAGATAACAAGACGAATCTGGCTGAAACCTACAAAACTTCCTTCGTCTACCTCATCATCAGCACCTTCATCGTCGTTTAATGTCATGTTTTATGGAGGTTTAGACACAGATAATTCCGAACTATGACGGAAGACGACAGACGTCTAGAAAGCAATCCACAGGCCATGATATACTGCTTCCTTTTTCGAAACATATTATTACTACTATTCTTAGAATACATGTGAATAAAGAATTGTTTTTTCATCAATCCTTGGCTGCTTTTTCCATTAAATCATCTTCAATCATTCACCTTTGTCCTAAAGTAGTACAACCAGTACTACAACCAAGCGCTATAACTATCGTAAATATCAAATTATCAGAAACTATATATTTCCAAAATCATTCAAAATCTATCCGCGATCTTTATTTA
Organism: Protaetia brevitarsis; assembly: GCA_004143645.1. NCBI lineage: Eukaryota > Metazoa > Arthropoda > Insecta > Coleoptera > Scarabaeidae > Protaetia > Protaetia brevitarsis. The sequence continues at coordinate 53,837 of RXPK01000584.1, forward strand.
ACACATCTATCAATTGTGGGACGTTGAGGTATTAATAATTCAAGTGTATACCAAACAAGATACAGAATTCATTTGAGTAAATGACTGTAATTTGAATTTACAAATGTTAGAACAGCGTAAAATCCGCCATTATATACAGAAGTAATAGTGCGTCTTCTGACACGTGATTTATGGATTTTAATTCTGATAGCCGTTAGCGAAGAGTCGCTTAAAAGTGTAAATTTATACTTCAATGTTTCAACGTCATTTTCTCATACGCTAACAAATTACTGGATATATAATAGTCATAGGGTCGTGATGTAGTTACTTGAGTACGAACATTAAGTCTCTATAGTATTAGCAATTTAGCCGGGAGATTTGTTAAAGTATTCGGTATACGTAGATAGATAGATCTATACGATGAATTTTACATGTAACAGCAGCGCAAGAAGTGTTGATAAGAGTATGTTGACAGACAAGTTTTCCGTAAAAATGATAATTGGATGTTTTTCGCTCGTGCGTAGTAAATTTTAAAGTTGAAGTTGATTAATCGATCTTCACATGGTGTTTTTATGGCATGTTAGATCGTACCTATGTATACAGGGTGTTCACGGTCTTGTGATATTATTTTCAAGGGGAGATTAAGCATCTTCAAATAAGTTGATTAACATAAACATATCTACGAGTTGCATAATAAGAGAGATATTAATATAAAAAAGAAAATTTGTAGTTTTTTTTATTTTTAAGTGGTAATTAAACACATTAAAAAAGGTTTTTAATGCTAAAACGATTGATCAACTACTTGTGAAAAATAAATGTAAACGATAGGTTATTAGTGAATTTTTTTTTAATGTCTTAGGCTGATGTCCGTAACTTTTCCCAGCTGTCAAGTTGTTTTGTAATCGCATAAAAAATCTATTTTATTTAAAATTAAGCTATCTAATGCATTTCCGATAACCGGTAATAGACTAACAGGCTTATAACTACTTGAATCTACATCCTCATAAGCCCGCAACGCAATATCAGCAATAATACTGTTTATACCCGGCGCTTTGGGTGGATTTATCGACCTAAAAGCAACCTCTATTTCAGAATCAGAAGAACCTAAATCGTCTGCATTCCACATGTTCAAATAATAGTAATAATAATGCTTTATTGCCTTTGGATCATCGTAGATATTAGCGGTGTCAATATATGTATAATTACATTCATAAGATGTATAATGCAAAACATAAACAAAACCACACAAACAAACAAATACAAGATCTTACCCAATATAGGCATGTACTATACTACTATGCTATAAAAGATCTTATATTGGGACAATCTTTACTATTGCCACGGAAAGTTTCACTACATAGAAATAAGTTAGATTAGGGAATTTCTGATATCATACGTTGATGGAAGAATTGTAGAAAATTCGGATTTATGTTTGAAAACAAAACATAGTAATTAATTAGATGTAGCAATCATAAAAAGTTAGTAGTATAATTTCTTTGAAGGTTTGTTTACAAGATTCTCTATACTCTAAATTATAAATTATTCTACAATGAAAAAAAAATTAATAATCATAAATAAAAATACAATTATCGTAAGTAGAAAGTTCAGCTGGATAGGGGACAAAAGCACAGATTACTTAGCGCTAGTAAAAAGGAGATCCTAAACACTGATACTAACAAGAAGCAATCTAAGTTACTTACGGTCTGCTTGATACCGGTAACTTATGAAGTTACTTATGATAATTAAACTGAAGTAGTTAAGCCAAAGAATATATGTAGTTGCAGTAAGCAAAGATTTGCCCTTGTCAAGTAGTAGGTGTATTGCTGTGAGTGAACTATTCTATAACAGCTATCACACCTTCATAATTAATACAAGCTATTTAGATTACTTGTGATAAGAAAGAGTATCATTAATGCACGTTCACTAAATATCTGATATATAGAAGGTAATAGTTTGCTATAAATATACAACATACTTACCTTAAATTTGTTGTTCAACTATAGGTAGTGTAGGAAACGAGGAAGTTTTGTGAAAATTTATTAAGTAGCTTACTGTGTACTCTGTGTGAATAAGTGATAAAGAACAAAAAAAAGTTCCACAAATCTTCGATTATTTATGCAACCGCAACTATAAGTACTGCGTATCGAGCAATGCGTAATTCAAAATTGTTTGCAAATAATTTTTAATTACTATTCAGTGTGCTGTAGCTTCGATTGCATTAATAATTGAAGATTAAATTCGCATTTATTTTACTAAAGATGGTACATAATACTTATTACTTAAGAAAAAAAAGCAGTATTATTAGTAATAGTTTTATTTTGTATAGGACAAACACAGTGACTACCTGATATGAATGAAAGATATTGGTTTCACTTTAACAACAGTTTTTTTAAACAATTTACAACGTAATGACTCATAAAATATATTCCTTAATAATGAAAAAATGAACAAAGCAATAATAAAAGATAAGGTAAATGGGGCCCCCTTGAAACGTTATTTAGTTATTGAAATTATTGAAATCTAAACAAAGGACAAAGAGAAATATGGCTTTGAAGTTACAACTAATAACAAACAAAGAAATAATATACCTAGGCGGTAAACTTGCGGTTTCTGTTGGTTCTTTGCACTGGGCGTTGTCTCGGCGAGTTGATCCTCTGTCGGCGTACGTGGCGGTTATGTCCGGTGATCGCCTCAAAAACGGCTACTTCGTCGGGGTATCCCTAACTGCAGGTGGCACTTGGACTGTCACTCAGCTAGCGACGGCATCCACACTTTAACTTCACCAGCGGGCGCAGATATCATCACAATGATGGGGAATTCAAATATCCCACCACGTAATTTAAAACTGCAATCTTGAAACATCCGATTGCTTATGGGGTCGGTACTTCTTCTTTCGCTGGGATTCTTTATACGGATGGGGCCTTGAGGTAACCCATCCGGTATTTTTAATATATTTGCGTTCCAACCGGCCTACAATGGCCGTGCTCCTTGGCCACCCTTTTTCGACGACCTTTTCCCACGTCCGTAACTCTTACTTGACGCTAGCCCGCGCCTGCGCGCGTAGCCGTCTTGGGAACTATTTCATTACTCCGCCGCATTAGCCAATCAGAAATAGTAAACCAATCACGAGGTGGCAGCAAAACTCAAATAATCATAATTGTGGCAAGTTGTTACCTATTTAAGAAAATACATGAGTTTAATAGCGATCAGCATTGTTATTATTTCTACTAACCATGTGCTGTAGTTAGATACAGTACCAGTAGTCATAAATAATACGTTACTTACCACAAATTTGTCAGGTATGCTGTGTGATAGCAGTTAATAAAAGCATTATTTACAGTAACAACTTGCATTCAGGAAACTGGGTTTAGTTGCAGGTATTAATTAACGAGAATAGTTCTAAGTAAAACTTTATCTATTATAAATAATTTTTTTATCAAATAAACACTTTATTTAGCCCTTTTTTCTCAGTGAAATATTGCAAAAATGTGTTTTTGGTGAAAAATTTTGACCCTCCATTACACCCCCTAAAACCAAATACGGGACGCTAAAAAAAATACTTGTCAAATATTTTTCGGTGTTCTACATTCTTATCAAATTTTATCAAAATCCGAGAGGTCAACCTGGGTGCCTTTCCTTGTGAGGTAGTTCTCGCCCATCGTCGATGTTCTCTTATTAGTTATACAGGCAGGCCTACCGCAGCGCGGCACCGCTTTTGGCGAATTGTCTTTTGCTACCAGTATTGAGTGTCCGGCAGATTCTAGAATCTGTTGTGCGTCGGTCAAGAGCAATAAATAAACGGCCATTGAATAACCATGGTCTCTGTCAATAATATCTCCAACCCGGTTTACTTCCTACTGCCCATTTTGGCGACGTGTGCCCCCAGGTAGTCGTTTCACGTCCGTCTACGGGTTCTGATTTACGGGAAATCGGCGCTATGAAGACGTTTTGCGGTACACTATCGAAATGAGGCGCTTTTTACTAGTGCGTAATGGCACGGCATTCCTAGGTGGTCGTTGTCTAACGTAGTGATGGCTCCCCCTCGACATTAGAACTTCCCAAGCACCGTTTAAACCAAACTGAGTTGATTTATATACAACTGAAGCGTCGTGGTGATTTATTCGCGCCTATTCTACTGTAAAGAAGGTGTGAATTAAGAGAATATCTTTCCTTGTATGCTCGAAAGGATTGTTTTGTTGATATTTCTTACTTTTTTTCTATCCCATATTGTTTAATAAATAAAGTTCGCCGTCATAGATCTTCTAATACAATGAGATCAATTGAAAGTGTTTGAAGTTGGTATCAGAAAGGTCCTTAGATTAATTTTTAATTAGTTCGTATTTACGTTAGGGCATTGGTTACACCACTTTGTTATTTGTCATCAAACAATATGTCTTTCGTACAGTTGTTTTACCTCGTTGCTTTGAGTTTATTGCGAAATAAAATTTGTCTTTTCAAAGACGCCAGCATGCCATTTACGTTGTAACAAGACATATTTATCATGATTAGAGTTGGGCAATTGTCCGGCGGAGCAGGTACGTATTGCGACGAGGGTCTCAAATAATGTAATATAAATAAAGCAGATCAATCGTATTATTGTAATTTAGTATGTATTTATAAAACATAAGTCATATTAATTGACAAAACGGGCGGAAAAACGGGCCACCTTGCGATGCATTCGCATTTTATATCACTACATATTTAGATATAATAAAAAAAAATTACATTTTATAAGAAAAACAGGCACTGTTGTTACTCACTTGCAACTCTACGGTTCATCTGCTTTATTGCAGTACATCAGTTGGAGCGCACGTTCTGAATACGTACCTGCCGTGCCGGAAAATTTGCCCAACTCTAATCATGATGACTCGATATATCGCCAGATGTGCTTTCGAAAGGTTTGTTGTTGAGTAGCCAGATGTGGAAATTGCCTTAGAAGGAAACCTTGAGAAAATCGCGAAAATTCAACTTTCCGGGGTGCAATTCGACTTTGAAATCCGCCTCGAATTTCGATTATCCAAAATAACTTTTAAACGGTGAGAGATAGAGATAGAGGAAAAAGTTTCAATGGAGGACTTGCAGTGTTTATGCAGCCCTTTAGGTTGATATAGCTATTCATATACTAGGTGTTACAATAATCAGGAAACGATATATGTTGTTCTTATTTGATCGAATTTCAGAAACCGGTTATAATCACTCTATTTCGCATCGAGTACTATATATAGATCTGAATTAAATAATTATACAGAGTGTTCACAAAATTATAATTCTTTTACCACAGCTAATAAAATGTACATTGTATTTTTTGAAGATTAAAGAATTTGTGAGACTGAAGTTGTTAGGAATTGTAGTATTACTAATTATTTGTACACTTTAATTTAAGCTCATTTATGGAATTCCCAATACTGTTTGAATTGTATCTGTCTTCATCTGTTTTATTACTTGTTTATGTTCATAGTTTACGTTTTTATTGTACCTATAGAAAATTAGGATATCGATCTATTGTTAAATCCTTGTAATTTATTACTTTCTTTGTAAAAGGGAATTTCCACTTTGCCTGCTATCCCTGACGTCGCTACCGTTCAATTAGGGTTACTACCTGTGGACCTTTCAACGTCATAAGTAGTTGTTTCCGATTACTTCATATATAAGCAAGCCTATTTCCATGAGTTACCAGTTACTATTGTACAGAAAGGGGTGTAAACACCAAAACATCGCCGTGCGATCAGTTTAATTCTTGCAGTAACTCCGTGTTTCCACTCGTCGTGAGCGGGTTAACTTGTATTGTTTAGTATATTGTCTCCCTTCTGTAAATTTAAGTTTGTAAATATATTGTAAATAGTGTGCATTTGCGTTTATTTTACAAGTCTTTAAAAGTACAAGAACGGGAAAAAATTCCTTCAAAATAGGAGGAGTTCAAACAGAAGTTTATTGGTATTTCCTGTTAGTTATTAGTATATCTCACAGTACTCGATTTACCTTCTATTTAATTGGTTCAATAAACGATGTTTATTAATTTTGTTTTTCAATGTTGTTACACAAATGTTATACAACAAATTAAATTAGAGAAGAAAAAAAAATCAACAAAGGTCAACCGAACCAATCCGAATATTCCTCAGGCCAGCTAAAGAAGTATTTCATATATTAAGAGTGTGAAACAATTATTGGCAAAATGGTATTGTATAAAATTGAAAAAAAAAACTATTAATTAGGAGGAAAGTTAATAGTAAAGAATTTAAAAGGATACTTACAATTTAAAAGCGGTTACGAATATGGTCAAGTTTAAAATTAAAATAAAATTAGAGAGCGCAAAGTAGATAGTCAAACGTATGCAAAACTTGTAAAAAACAGACATTAAATAAAGTTTCTGTCTCGTTTCTGTAATAACGCGATGGGGTTCTTAAGATGGACGCATGTATTTCTATTTTATTCAACAAATTTTCAAAATCGCAAAGATTTTGTATTTTACTTACCAAATGATGCTCGTAGCAATGGCGGTTTCTGTACAGGAGCACATTGGAGCACGTGGAATCCCCTAAACAAATCGTTCGATTACAAACTAATAAAATCTATTACTCGATCTTAATATATTCGTGAAATATAACGCACGAAACGAATAAACGACGCGACGTTCCTTTCTATCATATGTATGTTGTACATCGCGAGCAAGCGACGACGACGGAGCACGTGCGCGAGTAGGCGGGGACTACGTTGATTTTTATCCAATGTCTAGCCGCATAAAGGACGTAGCGGAGGTGGGGAGGGATACAGCGGATTCCATATGAACGGTGCACAAATTGAGTGTGCTCCTGTGCTTGCTTTCGTTGCGTTCTCGGGTCACGTTAACAAATCGATCGACATCAACGTTCAGATATCGTGTTTTGCGGATAAACTATATTATGTATGTTTTGTTTATGAATGACTCACCGTTCACAGGTCGTAACTACCATAAGAACTAATACTGTTTGTTGGTGACAGTTTATAATGAAACCAAGGGTGCGTAATTATTTTAATTTATTAAATAACATACTGCTGTAGTTTTTTTATTAAAAAAAAACAATTATTTGAATAAATTTCTTAATTTAATGTTATTTTCATTTGAAAGTTGTTTTGATATTTTTGTATAACGGTGTATTTCTTTATACTTTAAGTTTTAACAGAATTTTCGTGACTATATATAACATTATATTATTTATTTCACTATTGCTATATTTTTCCGTATTGGACGTATTTGTTTCCAGGTTTTTTGTTTGTTTTCTGGCTCTCTGCTTCGTACGTGCGAGCGAGAGAGCCACTGTGATATAGATATCGGGGTGGCTTACATGTATTGTGTTCTTTTGCTTGGAATTTAAAAATTTTAATATATTAATCTATTAATTTGTTGCTGATATTAAGCCAGTGCTCAATGTTTAATCACACTCGTGCAGTTTAGATGAGTAATTAATACAGGTCTGTATTAAATTTAATTTTATATTTTAGTTTTAGGTATAAGAAGATTTTCAAAGAATTGTAGATGATAAAAGTTGATATAATTAACACAATAATCATGGTTGTAACAATTTAAATACTTAGTGTTAATTTATAAATATCTTAAATTTAACTTTGTAAAAAAAAAAAGGAAATTAGACAATATATTTGTTAAAAAAAAACTATCTATTTTATTTAAAACACTGATTTAAATTTTCGTTTGTGGTACTTCATCTAAAGCAATACTCGTACATCTTTAACTGTTCCCAAAAAACGTACATTTCCCTCAAAGATACAAATAATAATTGATTTTTTTAGAAAAACAAAAATAAATTGGCAACAGCGCAGCCGCAGTTAAAAACTACGCCGCATCGTTAAATCCCTCTGCAAAAAGCCGACAAAGCAAAGCCGCCACTAATGCGCTTTGGTGCAGCCGACAAACAAAAAAGAATATATATAGTACGTAAAAAAAGTAATGAAATGAAATATACAGTACGTAAAAAAAGATAATGAAATGCACACAAAACAAACAAAGTAGTATTGTAAGTAAACACTAAACAATATATAAATAAGAACTATGGATGCGAACAGTTTTACTGTGCAACATTTGAAAGACAATTTTAATTCGTTTAGTTATGAACAAAAAATTCAAGTTAAAAGTATGGGCAGACCAAAACCAGAACTTAATTTGACGCAAACTACAAAGGGCAAATTTAGAGACTTTACAAGAAAATTTAAGAAGGACATGTACGAAAAAAATGATTGGATTTTAGTTAAAAATTTGCATGTTCTTGATTTTGTGAACACCCTACGTTTCCGACCACGAGCCGCCACTGGCTCGTAGCATTAAATAATGCCAAATTATTACAAAATTTGACTTTAGAAGAAGAGTTTTTATTATCAAAGACAGCGTAAATTAAATAGTAGGTACATCTAAAAATTAATAAATTTGAGATGACTTTCGTCTGTCTAATCCACGTATAAACATCAAACGTAACTAACAAAAGAAAAAATTCAGATGAGCCAACCACACAGTAGGGCCAACGTGAATTTTGTATTCCTAACCTCAGACAGTTGACGTTGATTACTCCGTATAAGGTCATACACCTTGGAAGATATTGACTAAGGTAGGAAAAAAAAAAAATTAGAAATCCCCGCATACCGGTTTCTAGTGTAATTATACATCCACATGTATCGTCCATTTCTTATTGGTCAATGCTGGCCTCTCATCATTATTAATATCAACACCTTTCTATCACCAATCTAATCTGTCATTGGTATATATTTGCTTGCCAAAGCGATAAATATCCATTTTAATTTGCCTCGGTAAATCTTACAAACGCGGCCCAGGTTACACACCTCTTCTTAAAGAGACTCCCCTTTGCGTGAGTTCTTATCTCCGTAGTTTATCTGTCGTAAGATTTAAGGTAATTGTATACAATCCCGTTGATAGAGCTGAATCGATATAATGCACTATATAATTTACTGTTATTTCAGTATTAATCGTTATTACGATAGAGTATGATGATATGCAGATATTAGACACATATGGTTCTATGTTTATTTTCTAGGATAGAACTGGATCTTTTCCGTGTTTACTGGCGTCGAAGAGACACGCATAGAGGAACTCTTGCGTATTACATTGTGGCTGTATTAGTGTCAAGGCGAGATCGATGCTATTGGATGGCAATAAGTGTTGTACGCGGAATAGGAACTAGGTGACATGTTATCTACCTACTGGAAATAGTGCGTGACTTGTATCTGCATTTATTTACGTTTGTAAAATTCATCTAAATTGTATACATATGTTGTTAAGTAATTCTATGCACTGATTGGAAAGATTTTTGAGTCGTCTTCGATAGCTATTAAAACAGTTGAGGAAAAAATGTGAAATTTACTACAAAACTATGATCCTTTTGAAAATTTTAATTTCAAAAAAGTTTGACAAAGATTCCTATACAGGCTGTCCAAGATAAGGGCGCCATGCATGGGTATTTTGTAAACGGCAAGAGATAGAAAGTTGATTAAATTAGAAGATACACACAAAAAAATAATTACTCAATTTGAATATAAATGCATCACATTGAATGTAACATAACTTCCCATATAAGCAAGAAGATGTTGTATTTATATTGAGAATAAAATTTGTTCAGTTTTCCAAACCCGTGAATTTGTTAGACGAAACAATTTTTTAGTTCAAATGTAATCAATATACTAGAATCATTATAGAACATATAATATTTTCACCACAAAAATGATTATTTTAGATTTGAGTAAATACATTTTCTCAACTGGAAACTAACATATTTATTTCTTAATAATTTATGTAGATTTGATGGAAGTATATAAAAGTATTATTTGAAGTATTGCCATTATTTGCTTCTAAAATTATACTGATAATAATACTTACCTGCTTAATCTAAGCATTTCTACTACTCAAGGGTAATAATTACCTACTAGTTTTGTATCTGTAACACCAAAAAACCTCGATAGGGGAAAATTAATAAATAAAGAAATATTATGTAATTAAATAAATTTACTGTCATACTTTATAGTTTTACAACGTTTGGGAGAAGGTAGCGTATCGGGGTACTTCAGGAGTGTGCACGGGATATTGATGCGTAGAGGTATGGATGTTATGCGTATCCGTCGTTGCGACCGGTGTTCTCGGGATACTTCTCACTCAATGCCTGGGCCTGGTATCTGATGGTTACTGATATAATTTCAATCAGTATGATAATTTGCTGGTATTAACCTACTGAAAACTAATAACTAGTAAATAGCTACATATGTTTGTTAATGTACACACCTACCATGTTCATATATTATCGACACAATGGCGTTGACTCTAAGTATTATTTCAAAGTTTTTTAAACCAGTAATCTTTTAATATTAGATAACACGTACGTACTTACCTTCGAATATTTTAATGGTAGGATCTGTGCAACAGCCCCATTCCACCCCATTCTTTAAGTCGCTGTGAAACGGCTGGGGTATTCATTTAGATTTACTTACACTCACAACCAACAATACCGTTCGCTGGTCAATCAAAAAGTGACGCCAAGTAAAGCGTATACATATGCAAAACCCCCTAAACCCCACTAAAAAAGAGGGAATCAATGACAGATAAGTTTTAGTGGAATAAATGGTGAGGTAAAATTCGTTTCAAATGTTTCAATATTATGGTAATTTCAATTTGATATTTAATGTTTTCAGTACAAAGCATTTAATAATTTTATATAGTAATTCATTATACCAAACGCATAAGGAATTTTATTTTGAATCTTCAGACTTTCTCACTATGATTGCATAGATTTATTCCTTACAACAATAACAATGTTCATCTGGAGGAAGTATACTTCAATGCAAATATTTATACTATTTGTTCTAAGAGTATATTGTGTTTTCAGAGAATTTACTCTTATGTTCTAATCAACAAGATTTAGTTCATTTAAATATATATTAAGTTCCGATTTCTGAATAAATAAAAATATTCAGATTGATAATAGATTTTTTTTATGTGTAGTTGCGCAATTATGTGGGCAACATAATTCTGTTGAGAAAATCAAAATATCATGAAGAGTTTTTGAGATATTAAGAAAAAAGTGAAAATTGCACAATTCTTATTTCTTGCCTAGTGAGATTATTTGGAAAGGTAACGAAAAGCGGAAACTGCAACGGAAATTCTCAGCAGGTATTGAAAGAAAATCATAAGCCATCTTGGATAAAATCTGATATTCCGTCTTGTGCGTCCTCCACCACTGTAAAATGTCTTCCGAGTTGGCGGCTCTCGGTTTACTTAGGTACTCTTCCAACTCGTCAATAACTAAGCCTTGAAGGCCAGATCCAGATCCAAATGACGGACATGCGTATAGTTTCTCAAAGTCTATTACGTCTTCAACATATTCACATACCTGCTTTTCATTTCTTGGTAATTCTGGAGATTTAGACACCGCGTGTAGACTTTTATATTCTTTATAAAGTTAATTAAATTTGCGCAAGCTTTCTGTTTTAATTTGCTTCCCCCATAGTGTCAATTTTAAACAGTCTGAGCTTTTTGCCCTGGGTCTAAAATTAAAGTGGTGCAGTAAATCCAGTTGCTCTTCTTATAATGCTTAAGCATTTTATCTCGGGCCGATTGGAAACCCAGAATGAGCTTTTGAACCACTTCTGTTCGATTAGGTCTCTCATCTAATTGTTCCACCATGGATTCAATTTTGTCGAGCAAGAGATTGAATGATAAACGGTAATGTAACGAATTCTTCTCCACCAAGTTTGGTTGTTAAAAGTTTAAAAATTTCTTAGAAACTTCTATATTCTTTCGAATATGCATTAGTTTTATTTACTATTATTATAACACTTTTTGACGACGCTGACTTGACAGTTTTCAAAAAATATTTGATAGATTAAGCCTACTATCTATCATATCACTCACAGGTATGTCTTTATTATTTTTGGACATTTAATTGGTTAAAATTGGACTGGCTGGGAAAAAAATCGTATTCGAACCATGTGAGGAAAGTGATATTGCAGGCCTTGGGCAATTACATATATATTTGTTTGCGGCCTGCATTCATTCATTAATTCATTTATTAAATTAGGATGGGCACCTAAAGTCCGGGCACTTGAGCTAGGTGCTCATTGTACCATCCCTATTAAGTCTCTTATTTTCAATCGAGCAGCTTGGTAAAAACCAACTATCCTGCCCAGTGGGAAGTTGAGAATCTTCGAGGGCTCCAATGGATCTCTCCCGAAATATGTCTGCCTGAGTACTTTCAGGCCCCGGCGTGCAATAGAGCACTTTCGTTACGGCTTTGACCAACATAGTTGACGATATCGTCGGGGGTTTGGATGAGGGCAGACTGGACGCTAATGTGCCTCTTTGATTACTCCAAGGCTTTCGACACGCTCAATCATACGTTGATGTTGTCCATTCTGCGATACATTGGGCTAAGCTCAACGGCATCTAATCTTTTGTACAATTACTTGTGTAATAGATGGCAATGTGTGGTTATTGATGGGCAGACATCCTCATATGTTCCAATTACATGTGGTGTACCGCAGGGTTCTATGCTGCGACCACTTCTTCTTTCAATATATACTTCCACCTTCATCAACTTCTTAAAATTTAGTAAATGGCATTTTTATGCGGATGACACCCAATTTTATTATTCCTTTTACCCAAATACAGTGGAAGATGCTTGTCTAAAATTAAATCAGAATATAAAGCAATTGGTTTACATTTCGAAAGCCCACTCACTTTGTTTAAATCTCGCTAAATCTAAATTCATTTTATTTTGGCTAAAAAGATTTAACTCGGATATCTTGTTTGGTGGCAGAATTAATATTGCGATAGATGATATTCGCATTAATCTAGAACACAGCGTTAGAAGCCTGGGAGTTGTACTTGATGATCAGTTGAACTTTCGGGAGTACGTTGGCGTGTATCTACGGAGATCTTACGCTGCGTTGAGAATAGTAAAACTAAAAGGTTGCTTTGCGAAGCGCTGGTTCTTTCCCATTTCACCTATTGTGCTTCCCTATATAACTCATATATTTCTGCTGTTGATGCGTACCGTATACAAAAAGTTTAAAACTCATGCCTACGTTTGATTTTCGGCATTAAACGTAGAGAACATATTTCTCATAAACTTATTGATGCGAGGTGGCTTAACATGAAAAATAGAAGATTGTTGCATCCTGCAACTTTGTATCATTCAATAATGATCACTGGGAAGCATGAATATTTGTAGAATAAAATCAAATTTAGGACGGATGTTCATACCATTAATATTAGATACAAGGGCACCTTAACGTCTCCTCTACATAAACTGGAACTGTTTAAGAAGGGTTTTACCTATCGCATTTCTAATGTGTATAATTCCGTTCCGAGTAATTTAAAGAAATACGTGAATATTCAAACTTGTAAAAAGGATTTCTTTCTACATTTATTTATGCAGGAGTGACGCGGAAAATATTCAACGAGACTTGTAATTTGTAATTTCTTACGCTGTCTACTTTCACTTGTTATATTTATTAACTTATTTTTAAGATAGTTAACGGTTGAGTGGAAGAGCAGGATCACGACACGTCCTAGCCTGAATTCCACCATTTTCCCCTAAATATTATTAAATTAAATTATCCTATTTGACTTTATATTATAATTTCATGTTATACTTTTTTGTATTATTCTGAATTTCTGATTATACATCTTTTGTTCATGGGCAAATAAAGACATTTATTATTATTATTATTGTTGTTATTATTGTTATTATATTTGTTATTAATTTCGTCACACATTGCTGGACGATAAATTTCGACAGTGACAGGTGGATAACATATACAGGGTGTATTAGATATAGAAGTAAATATAATAATATGTAGCCGCTGTAATCATATACAATCAAAAAGTCTTAATGCACAGGGGGTCTATCTGTAAGCATTAACGAGAAAAAAAAGTTATAAATGCCGTTGCTAAGCCGCACCTGTGCTCAACCTAAAGGCTGTAAACCCGATATACCCACATAACCACTATCATTCAGCCATTACCGCTGTTAGTTTTGGTGGATCGCCGCCTTGGAGTGCAAGCCACTTTCGAACATTTTATTTAAATTCTTCCCGTCTCGAAAACGATCCTTTCAGGACATCATGATTTCCTTTAAATCGAAGCTTGATGCAACGCAAAAACGCGGGAATGTATAGATTCATTTTCGTGCGATATCATAGTAAAAAGGCGTGTTTGTAAATTTTCTGTATTTACATTTATTTGTGTGTAATTCGATTCAATTCATTTTGCGTTTATGTGGTTTAAATTAATCCAAAAGAAATAACTCAGATTCATTGGTACTGTTTATTAACAACTAACTCTCGATTCGATAAAGCAAAAGAAAATATTACCTTTTTTTGTAACTACTGAAGCGCATATCCGGTGAAACTCGAACGTCTTATCAGGATATTAAAATAATACTTTGTAGACTTTACATAGAATGCTCTTAATAAAAAACGAATTTTATTTTATAAAAAGAAAAATTAAAAAATGTCTCAGTTTTGCTATTTTTCCAAGGGCCTTTATTTATTCAGAAGTTTACTTTTTTTTTTTGATACACCCTGTATACCATTTAATCTACACCCCCATTTCAAGAAAGCGGAATATCATAATTTATATAGGAGAAATTTCTGACCAACTAGAATGTAATTGCTTTTGAAACAGTCGGTACTTTGTTACACTATTATACGTCACGTGTGTATTTTGTTATATAGTCATTTAGTTTATAAAAAGCTACTTGTATATGCCATTAAGAAAAGAAAGAAAAACTAAAATCCAACACGCTTTATTATCATCATTGCCCCAGCAATATGTCAAATATCTCTGACGCATTCCAGCATGAAAGCAAAATGCTCTATCGAGCAGGTGTTACTGGCATCATCGGATTATTTGTCTAGTCGTACTTACGAAACGAAATTAAACTCGACGATTACGATACTAGAAGAAGGTTATTCAAACTGCAAGCCTGTTTGCATATATGGAAAGGTGTTGCTCGTCGTAAAATCGCAGTTTTTTTCGAAGCCCCCTTTGGCAGAGAACGACAGATGGCAAATGTCGACGAGAAGTTTGTTCATCTCTGACCGTGAGTCAGCATGATTCGATTCGTAAAGAAACGAAAGTTTTTTTTCATCGTTAGGGCGGATGGAAATCTATATCTGTGGAAGGTGCTTTTTGTGTTTAATCTTTTCGTTTGTTTTTTAAAACGATAAAAACATTCTAATACAGACTGTTTTGAAACATCGTTTAAAGATTTTAAGGGCACGTAGTACGATCGAAAATAAGGTTAAAAGTCATAATAAACATATGTTCATAAATCAACCGTTTACGAGATAACAGTGAGTGTTCCTAGTAATACATGGTTATAACATATCCCAGTAAACAGGTGCTTATCAGCTATTGTTTATGACAGTTTAATTTGACGTTTTGTGCAATTTGTAGCAATTACATGGTTGCGTATTTCTAATGCTGAAATGAGCGATATGGTATGTTCATGTACGATCGTGCTAATGGGAATTCTTTAAAGCACGTCGCTTCTATGCTGAAACGTTCCTGATCGCCACTGCTTCGCATGTATGTTTCAGACGGTGTTTCAACGACTAAGAAACTGGTTCGTTTGAGAAGCGTCTTCTGATACTGGACGGCAGAGAAAGCATGTACTCCACAGATAGAAGATGGAATTTTGAATTATTATGTGAAAATCCCGAAACTAGTGTTAGAAGATTTTCGACTCAGTGGAGGTAAGCAGCAATCTTGTTTGGAGACTCTTCATGAGCAACTCCTCACACCCCTACCATATCCAACAGGTACAAGCCTTACTGCTCCGGATTATCAAGCGCGAAGGGTTTCTGTAATGGTTTTTACGAACAGCTGCTGATCGGCAATTTCGCTGATAACATCCTTTTCACTGAGATGAGCTGGTTTTACTAAAAATGAATATTAATTCCACAACAATCACGTTTGGTTGACGGAATCCTCATGCTACGTTGAAGCCAGTACCAGCAACGTCTCTCTCTAAACATCTGGTTAGGCATTGAATAGGGAACGGTTGTTATGACCATATGTTTTGCAACACGCTTAACAGGTCCTGCATACCTCGAGTCTTGGAAATACTTTACCTGAACTTTGGAAGATTTACCTATAAATCTAAGACTGAACCTCTAGTTTATGCAAGATGGAGCTCCACCCACTTACGCGTGCTGTTAGGGAACATCTTAACAATGAATTTCCTGGGAGATGGATAGGGCGGCAGGTCCCATGGCTTGGCCTCCAAGGTCTCTCGATTAAACCGTTGGACTTTAGTACCTGGGGTATTTGAAAAGTTAGTGTGTGCAACACGGGTAAACGATCTTCCAGAGTTGCGCCAACGAATAGAACACTGTTGCCAGATTAATACGAGAAAACCTTGTTTTTTGAAAGAGTGCGCGCTTCCTTTGAAAGCAGATGTAGATCTGTGTCGAAATGGAAGGACGTCATTTTGAACATCTCTTCAGTTGTAATTTATTTTATGTTAGATGCAATAACATTTAAATAAAACCGCTAAAGCAAACTTATTTCTGCAATTGCGATACAAATCGTAGTTATCTCGTAACCGGTTATTTGTGAACATATGTTTATTATGACTTTTAACTTTATTTCGATCGTACTACATGCCCCTTAAAAATCTTAAACGATGTTTCAAAACACCCTGTATATGATTTACACCAGCGACACGTTCTAATTGTACGACCTACAGCAAATAAAATAGCCTATATGTGTAGCAGGATAGTAGCGGCTATGCATTCACTGCCGTCTTCAAAATTATAAACATAGATGTGTGGTCTCTGTGTTTTTTTGTAGTAAATCTACTTTAAATGTTAGGAAGAAAGCAGTAAACAATCATAGAAAAACATTGAATTTATAAAACAGAGAGAAATGAATACATCAAAGGCGCATACATAAATTATAAAGAAATTTCCTCAAAACCGAAGAATGACACCACAAAATCTCTATGATAAAGACATTTCTAACATTAATCCCTGTACAACAACATATTAAATAATTTTTTTCGTATAATTTCGAATAAGGATCAAGCACGTGTCACCCAGAATGTTAACCGTTTAAATTTTGATTTACGTACGACAACAGAAAATCCCTCCTATATACATCATAATTTCTCGACCATACCCAGAATTAATTGGCCATTAGAAATCCGAAAATTACCAGAAAAATTAATTCCCGTCCAATTGCTATTCGCCCAGTGATTTACGAGAAAAAAACGGTAAGTTCCATCACTTAATCGGATAATTTTCCGATTGAAACGCCTATCTGTAGTATGTGCATTAATTAGTATAACTAAAAACATCTGCGTCCATCGAAGGTTTAGAAGAATTAATTTCGGTTTTCGATGTATGTATGTATTATGTATTACTACTATACGTGGCAGTTGTAAACACGTGGAACAGATGACAGAGCCGTTAAATTATTCTCTTGATGGTACTGGTTTAATAAAGTCGTTAAGTTAACAGTAAAATTTAACGTTAATACCAGTTAGAACAGATGACAAATACCTTGATGGTTTTCTTGTATATTTTCGATTTCTCGAAACTGCTGTATTTAAATTTTTCTGGATTTTTCTCAAAAAATGGGATAAACGATAAAGTAATGAACATTTCTACCAATGTTTATATTATCGTGCAATTCATAAATATTATGAAAAGAAGCGGCCCTAATATATTTCCCTGGCTTATACCAATGGGTTTTGTTAGAATCTCGTATGTGTGCCTAGTATCGTTTATACATATACATATCACTCCTTTGCTGCCTGTCTGTAAGGTACGATTCGAAAATTTAACTCGCCTCTACCCTGAAGATGTAATTTATGCAGCAGCAGCTCAATATTAACATAGTCATTCGCTTTGCTTAAATTAAATATGCGCAACCTTTGATATGTTGTGGGCCAAACTTTAGTATGCAAATACGTTGCGGGCCGCGTTTAAAAGTAGTGTTCATAATTTTTAGCGATAGATATCAGACATGAAATAATAGGACAATGTTATTATAAGGCAATTTATTAAAATAAGAAAATGAAATGAAAAAAAGTAGGTGCAACATTATAATTAAATCGTGAAATTTGAAATTATTACAAACTACGAAAGTTAATTAGCGACAACGAAATCAATGAGACCCTTGAGCTTGAATTTGGGAAACTAATCCATCGATGTTTGGTTGAATTCCACTGATACAAAGACGTAAAGAATTTTCCAAATTATCGTCAGTCAGCCTTGTACGATGTTTTGATTTATTAACTTTCATCATTGAAAAGAACTGTTCGCATTTATAAGTACTGCCAAACGCACAAATCAATCTTCTTGCGAATTTTCTAAGCTCCGGAAAATGGTCTTCTTCGAGTATTTTTTTTGTAGAAATCGCACAACTCACATCTTCAAATTTAGATTTTAGGAGTGAGTTTTCTTGAAGCTCGATCAACTCCATTTGCAAGTTGTATTGGAGCATTTTGCACATTACTTTTTTTGGAGTAGCTAATAAATTGAAACTGTCTTCCATGTTTTTAAATCGTTAAATCTGTTCGAAAATTGCTCCGACAGTAACTTGAGTTCTTCAGCATATTGACCATAAGAGTATTTTTCATACGCAGAGAGCGTGGTGAAATGGTAAACTGTTACAGACAGCAACTGTGCCTCCCACAAGCAGATTTTTTTTGAAACGCTTTCAAACGGCTGTACAAATCATTTACTAACTGTCCTTGTTTTGAAGTTTCAAAATTTAAATCATTCAAATGGCTATAAGGTCGAGCAGAAATGCTAAGTCACATATCATTTGGGTCATCAATTCAGATAGTGGTTTATCTTTTATTTGCATAAAATCTGCTATCACATTTCTAAGCTCGTAAAACGTTTCAGCATTTTTCCTTTGCTTAACCATCTGACTTCACAATAATATGTTACGTCGTCATATTCGGCTGATATTTCATTCAAAAACGCCTTGAACTGACGATGGTAAGCCCTCGGATCGAATAAAATTGATGGTTTTTACTACCACATTCATAACATTCTGGAGTCGAATGGACTTAGAACACAAGTTCTGTTGGTGGATAATGCAATGAAGGACTATCAAATCATCTTTTTGCACATTTAATTCAGTTGCTTTTTCATACAAAATTCCGATGAAACCTTTACGTAAGCCGACCATAGAAGGTGCACCATGTGTGCATACAGCAACTAGTTTTGACCATGACAAACCAAAACTTGTGAATACCTTTTCAACTTCATTAAAAATGTCCTTTCCTGTAGTGGCTCCTTTTAGCGGCTGTAAAGCAAGCAATTCCTCAGTAACAGTGAACTCTTGTTGAGCTGCTCCAGTTGAGCTGTGTCAGACAAATCGGTGCGCTCGTCTAATGCTATGGAAAATGATTCAAAACCAGCCAAACGGTCAGTCACAGTTGTTTTTATATCATTAGCCATCATTTCTATACGTCGGGCAACAGTTCGTCTTGACAAATTAATTTTTTCAAATTAATTTTTCTTTTCCGGACACAAAACACTGCAAACTTCTAACATACACTCCTTGATAAATTCTCTTTCGGCAAATGGTTTTAATGACTTTGCCAATTTTGAACTAACTATAAAACTAGCTTTCACAACATTATCAAGTTGTGTTCTTTGTTTATGAAACATTGCTGCTGTTTTTCCAAATTTGCGGTAAGCTTCTGGATTTTGTCTTTTCTTATTTGTCCTGTCAGTAAGTGCAACATAGGATGCTTAGTTGAGTAATGCCTCTTTATTTTGAATTCTTTCATCACTGAAATGGATTCATTACACAGCAAACAAATAGGCTTACCATTGTGCAAGATAAAAAAAATTCTCCAGTCCATTTTTCTTGAAACTGGCGACCCTCTGCATCTACTTTTCGTTTCTTTCCGCCAGACATCATTTTCGTTTACTTTTCGTTCGATAAACTTAACAATAACAAAATATAATTAGTAAGCACTCAAGATGCACACAAAGTCACAAAGCAAATTGACGGCACTAGCAGTTCGTTAGGATATCGCTTGTCGAAGTTATCACCTCGGTAGCTCAAATAGAACTGAACTAAAGTTCGGGCCATCCACCCGCTTGTATAGGCAAAATGAAGGAATGATCTAGAATCGTCTAGTGTAGAACATTTGAGAAGCTATAATCTTTTGTTGCGCCGCCAGTGAGGCGGCAGACATCAAAGGCTTTGATGTTTGCCGCCTCACTCTTTGATGATCGCCACCACTCGGCTTGCTCGCTCACTTGATTCCGCAGGAGCAAGCGACAAACCCCATATCACTCGACCTTCCTCATTTGGAGTGAGTATGAGTAAGTAGTGTAATATTTTTTTTTAATTGAGTTTTTCAAAATGTCTCGCGGACCGGATTAAATCTTACAGCGGGCCGGTTGTTGCCCACATATGGCTTAAACCTAGAGAAAGTCCCATTACCAACTCACCCCGTTCCATCCGATCTAAAACCATCTGCGTAAAATGAAATATTGCCGTGTATGTGGATCTTCCGCCTACATACTCATGTTGATGGTTGTTGAACAAGTTACACTCCTTTATGAAGTTAATTAGTCCTTCCAAGATAGCTAACTCGAACAGTTTTGAAAGCCCAGTCAAAATGCTTATCGGTCTATAGCTCTCCAACAATGTGGAGTCGCCTTTTTTTATATAAAGGTTTTATTATTGCAATTTTTAACCCATCTGGAAAAATCCCCTGCCCGAAGCTATTATTTATAAGTACGCACAAGACATCCTTCATCTCCCAAATAACTTTTTTTACTACAGCCACTGGAATGTCATCAATACCGCTTGTGAACCTATTTTTTATTTTACTCGCAAAGAAACATACTTCTTCAGAAGAAACTGGTTTTAAATACATGATGACTG
Source organism: Protaetia brevitarsis (assembly GCA_004143645.1). NCBI lineage: Eukaryota > Metazoa > Arthropoda > Insecta > Coleoptera > Scarabaeidae > Protaetia > Protaetia brevitarsis. The sequence continues at coordinate 74,736 of RXPK01000584.1, forward strand.
ATTATTTGGTGGAATGTCACAATGAAAAGGGATATCATTCAATTCTTTGATCAATTCCGGAATAACCGAAAGCAATAATCTATTATACTGTGAAGGAATTTCGCTAAGATTACCCTCAATCTGACAATTTGCTTGTATGCAGTGATCTGTTTCCAGGACGATTCGATTTTCATACAACTTTTGTCAAGTTATAAGAAGTTAACTAGCGAGTTAAAACATAGTTAGCAGGCCACGTATACTTAGATTTAGGCAAGAGAAAATTGTGTTAATGAAAGTTAAATTTTTTATTGAGTATTTTGCGGGAGTTTTGAATATCTATTTTTTTGTCATAAATGTTGGCTGATAATATATAGAGATACGCAACCGACCGTTGAAAAAATCCAAAAGCACGTAGGTAACCTTTATTTTTTCATGTAGTTTGAAATTGAGAGCAGAGGTGAGAAAAAAATGGTATTTTTTAACCCCTTAACCAGCCCATAGATGCGCCACAGGCATAAATACGTGTAGAATATTTTTCGGTTTTCTACATTCCTACCAAATTTTATCAAAATCGAAGAGATCAGCTTGGATATCTTTTCTTGCCAGAGTATTCTTCTGCAGAGAAAAAAAGATGAGTAGTGCATACTTATATGTAATCTATATGTTACCAACATTTTATAAATTTTTGGATTTTCGAGTTCTGGATCTTTCCTTGTAAAATTCTAGAATGGTCAGCACATACAGGCATTTTGCACATTCTGTATAAAAATATAATTAATTTCATCAAATAAAATCAAAGAGAAAGAAGGCATATGTTCAATTACTGTATAATATGAAGTTATGCCGGAAAGAAAAATCAAATATGTTTCCGTATCTACAATTAAATAAATGCAAAATTTGTTCCCTCGATGCGAGACATATCTTACAGAATAAATCGGTTAACGTAGTTCCAAGTATCTCAGCATCCAATTACGTAGGATAATTGCCTATGTAGGCAGACAATAATTGCCCGTAATTAATTCCATTTGCCGACGTAATGAGAAAAGGAAAGCTCGCGATGATCCGCGAGCTTATCATTCGAAACGGCACCGCTCTGTTTATGACATGAAGACATTTTCGCGAGAATTTTTACGATGGAACTGAATTGATGTCAGGGCATCCGGAAAATTCGCGATATTCGATATAATTCTAAAGGAAAAGGAGAAGCTTCGGTACAACGCATTTCATTCGCATAGCCGAATAAAGATAATCCACTCCGGACACAATAGGATGCGCTCGTGAGGATTTTTTCTTGGAAATGAACCGTTTTTTTCCTTCTTCTCTGTATCTAGTTAAGAGGAAGATGCAATTATTTATTAGCCAAATATGTTAGGTTGTTGTATTACATCTTATTCTTGTTTTATAAATAATACAACTGTCATTCGCGTACAAAAGTGTAACACTTTTTTTTCTATGTGGACATGAGGAACTACTTTCTGCGCAACATCGTGTTCTACTTTGCATTACTTGTAAGTCTTCTGTAACCGGTCGATATCTGTGTGGAAATCTAGTGAAGAAACTGTATACTGTAGCTGGAAAAAAAAGTTTTTGTATAATATTTAAAAAAATTAGAAGGTATTTTCGGAAATCAGTGAAGAATAAACATGTAGCATGTATACGGGGTGAGCCACTACATTCGCGTCGGTTTATATAAAAGAAGTGGTAACATATTTTTAATTTTTTTTTGGTGAAGAATAATGCAGGTACAGAAGGATCACATTTCAAAATTATTTTAAAGTATACATGGTGACTCAAAGAAAAATTACACACCAAAGTTGTGGAAAATTAAATGGAACACTCTGTACATTATGACATATTTTGATAGTACAGACTAAACAAAGGCAAGTTAGCGTTAGGTTTTTTACACACATTTAAGCTAGATATTTTAAACTATTTTTATTTTTTAACTAAAGCATTACACTTGATAATAAAATAAAAGTAATGCAAAAAATTATACAGGGTGAACAAAAACATATTTTTAATTTTCGCTATCTTTAAAGGCAAGTAACTTTCTTATTTTAAATAGAGAACACCCTGTATTTATTACCTTATTTAGATTCTAATTTTAACGGTCTTTAAGATTGTATTAATGCTTCCTATATCTATCTGTTGTAGTTTCTTAGTAATTTAGAATTTTCGATTTCAAATATTAATTCCTAGCCATTATTATTAATTTGTTTTTTTTTTTTTTGAAATAGGCTTGGACAAAACTGCTGTTATTATTCAACATAAATAGACGATAATAATCAGCCTTTTCACACCTTTGGTGTGCAACTTTTCTTTGAGTCACCCTGTATACTTCAAAATAATTTTGAAATGTGCTCCTTCTGAACCTGTATAACCGTTAACAAAAAAAAATTTAAAACATGTTACCACTTTTCGTATATAAACCTACGCGAATGTAGTGGCTCACCCTGTATACATAATAATATATAATGAAAACGGAATTATGAAGAAACTGATAAAGATATAAAATTGTGGCAACGCTTTGAGAACGAATAAATAAGTTGTTATCTTGAAGAAGCCTTATTCCACGAATTCGTGTTTTCTTTACTCTGTATTATAAATAGTTAGATACTACTCGAATGAGCCACATAAACGATTCAAGTCCGCCATTGAAATTTTTTCTGTCTCCCACCGTTTAAAAGTTATTTTGAAACAACAAAATTTGTGTCGAATTTCCAAGTCAAATTGTACTCCCTTAACGTTAAAACTTTTCCGCAACACAGAGTGTTCTTGAGTAATATTTTATGGGGTCTACAAATTGACTACCCTAACAACCAGAAATATTACATAGATATTTTTAAAAATATATTTTATAAATATTTTTCGTGAGACGTTTTTGAATATATTTTTCATATTTTTTTCTAAATATAGATAAAATATTCATTAAAATATTTATTCATATTTTAAAATTAATGTAAGCACAATTTTTTTTCTAAAATATTTGTAAAATATTATTTAAATGAAAATTGAGATTTTTTTATGCAACTATTTAATTTGTCAAAATGAACTAAAATTGTTTCTTGGTTATTTAGAATGTATAACGTCGTAACGAAAAGTTGAAACATACATAGAGTTGTCTAAAAGGCAAGAAACTTGTTTTTTTCACACTCACCATACAAGTTTAATAATCAATAATTCTGGCATCTTTTAAGGCATACTGAAGGTTTATCAATTAATCACTATTTTTTTAATTGAAGTGTTCTAAATAAAAAACATACCTTATTTTATTATCATTTTTATTTGAATAAGCCAATAAAAATGAAAAATACTCATTTTTAAGTCTAGGCCTTGGCTGGTGCGGGTACAACCCTATGGCTTTTTCATATCTTCGGTAGTGGCGCTCTCATGGCGTTTCTTTGTAGCCTCTAAACAATGCCAATTGTATTAGATTCATACCATGAATAGAAACATCGTACAACATTATCAACACCTACTAATACATTAGGAGCATTTACAATAATTGGAGTGGTAGCTATATTCTAATACTTACGATACTTATTTTTAATTTATTTCATAATATTTGAAACATTCTACGTACAAACAATAAAACAACACAACGCATTCTAACCTCTATTTGAGGTTATGACGCTTATCTACCGAGATGATCTCTTAAGCAAATCAACTAGCAATTTATCTGGTAGATGCAGATACATATATGATGCATAAAATTCCTACAATTATATTATTAAACGATTTCTGTACGTAACGATATTGAGCATTCCAATTATCTATAAATGCCATGACATATTCAAAGTTTTGCTTACCTCGTAGTCACCAACAAAAACTAACAACACCGCGCAACAATTAATTACACAGTTAACCCTATCTGCTCTAATCGTATACTATTATTAAACTATAACATGTAACGGACAAACGAATGAAAAGTTGATGATACGCAGTGCGCGCTTATGCATTCTCTGTACCTAATCCATAGACGCATAAACAATACTAAATCATATGCACCGGCACCGTAATGAATAGAGGTGTTGGTTTGACGTTCGCAACTTACAAATATTACAAATAATATAATACAAAAGGCAGATATATTGATAGAAAAGTTACAGCGCTCAACTTAGATACTAATTAAATCATATTAGATATGTATTATCTAATTTAATCTTTAAACTAATCATTTTAAATAGGTACATACCTACTTAATATGTATGCATATTTTACCCCATTTTATATTAATTCGTCCTACGCATCAAATGTACAAAAGCAAAAAATCAATCTTTTTTTTTATAGAATAAATATTTACAGATACAAAGCAAACATTCTTGCCGAGTTATGAAAAAATATATGAAGAAAACTTTGCAATAAAATATTATTAATGTTACATAACATATATATTTTTTTAAATGTTTTTGTCTAATATATTTTCTATACATTTTTATTGTATGATATATAATATAATTTCGAGAAAGATTAATATTTTTAAATATTTATAAAATATGAATTAATATAGGTTGGTCACTGGGGATTGTCTTTTTTTTTTTTAAATCACTTCCAAAATTAAATAATATTAATTTTTATAAAACATCGACGAAATTTTCCATCAAATTCAAATCTATTACATCATCGTTTACAATTACTTTCATTAACCCAACATATCCAATACCTACACGTAGCTACACAAAACGCCAGATGCATTCCGCTTAAACAGTCTATAAATCCTCAATACGCATTAAAAATTTAAGACTTTAAGAAGAAAAACGAACCCGGAGTATCATCTCAAGGACTTAAATTACACCATAAAGATGTTACGTCAGTAAATAATGCGCGACTGCACCGTTCCGTTTTATAGTGCTGGAGGTGAAAAACGAAAAAGGCTATTTTAGTTTTATCTCTTCTCGATAAGTCTAATGTGAAGTTCAGAGCCGTTGATGTCGGTAGTGATGAAGTAATTATAGTTCGGAGTGTACCAGCGTGTGAGCGGCCTCTCCTCGACGCGAATGTGTTGCGTTTCCGCTAATCGGGAAATGGTTATGCTTCGCCGAAGTGCGCTTGATTCGAGTCCCTAGGCGCTGTATTTCGCATAGTGTCAGTTCGGTTTTTGCTTTCGTTACAAATAAGGCAACCAGATCGATTTCAGTTTGATATAATACATTGACAACCGGTTATATATATATAGGGTGATTCTCAATATATGCGACAAACTTTAAGCGCTGATTCCTGGGGTTATTTTGATCATAAAAGTTCATAAGAACATATGTCCAAAAATCGCTTAGTTTTAATGTTGTACAATGTTTAATAGTAAGTTAACCATAATTAATGTTTTTATTATAAATCAACAAAATAATTAGTAAAAACAATTAACTTTATACTAACTGTTGAAAATGACCGCCCCAACTGCAATACAAGCTTCTATTCCTTTTCGGTATTGACTGGCGAGTCCGTTCTAAACATACTAGGTGTATTTCGAATTGTTTGAAAGGCTGCGATAATACGATTTTCTCAGTTCATCGATTTTCAATGGGAGTCGTATAAACTAATGATTTAAGGTGACCCCAGAGAAAAAAGTTCAAAGAATTGTAAGCTGGAGACGCGAGGAGGCCACGGTTGTGGCCTCCCCGTCCTATCGCACCGATCTGGATACGTATTGTGCTTCCGAATCTCAGAGCAACTAAACTAAAATATGCTGGAGCACCGTTCATGCATTAAATACATTTGTAATCTTAAATTGCAACGGAACTCTGTCCAGCAGTAGTGGTAGTTCTTCTTCAAGAAAATGCGGTTATACCTCGCTCATTTAACCGCATCGGTTAAAAAATGTGGACCTATCAAGTGATCTCAACAATTCTGGCCCACACATTAACAGAGAATTGATGTTGATGACGGGCATTCACTAGTTCGTGCGGATTTTCTTCGGCCATATGTGATTATTATGAAATTAATATCGCGTTTCTATGTAAGAAAGTAGGCTCGATGGTGAAGGATATTTGAGCCAAATAGTTAGAATTTTTGTGCGATTTTGTGCTGCATCCATTGATAAAAAGCCTCTTTGCGGAAAGTCTGCCGGCATAAGTGCCTGCACCCGTCGTTACTTATATTTGAATTTTTTGCACATTATCTGTTCGTTGGAACTATAAATGTGATTATTTTAACCAAAATATACTTCGGTTGACCGGAAATGGACGTCAATTTTTATTTGAAATAATTATCTAATTTTTTATTCTTTTGATTCTACGACACAGATTGCAAACTTTCAGTGGCTGTTGGTGTTTCACAGGGATCCATTTGGGGACTGTGTTATTTATATTCTTTTTATGATATTACGGTTTTAGTGTTTCCAATTCTCATGTTGCTGATGATGCTTGTGGCTTGATTGCGGATAATGATCTACGGCATCGGAGTTGCTTGCTAATTTTTTAATGATGGTGCAACTTGTTTTCAATATGGTTTATATTTGAACAGTTCCTAAAACTATTATAAGCTTTTAGAAATATTCATACAGACAGATCATGGTTTATTTAAATTATCTATATTGTATGAGAAATAGGAAGTAGATTCAGTAAATTTTTAGGTTAAGTAGACAAATATCTATCATGGGAGAGTCATTGTATTAGTGTGGATTTCATCTTGAATACTGGATGTTTTCAAATGTGTGTGCGATTGGACGAGAGTTCTTGCTCAAATTCTATTAGGCTGTTGTCCATTCACGTTTGTTGTACGGTATTTGCTTATCGTCTGTGTACGCTGGTAATGTTTTTTTTTTTGCGCAGAAGAGGTTAGTACGTTGCATGGCGGGCGTTAGGCAGGATGTTTCTTGTAGACGGTTGTTTCGGGAGTTCGGATTACTCACTTTGCAAGTCTTTTTCCATTTTGGAGGTTTTGCGGTATATTCATGCAATTAGATTGCAAATTTATAACGCATGTGGCGTATACACTCTCACTATACAACGAAACAGAAACAATTATTGGTATTCATCTATACAATATCGGGCAGTATCTGTTTGTCCTAACTGCTTAGGTTGAAACTTTACAATGGTCTGTCGGAGGAGTATAAAGCGTATCAGACGGGCCGCTTATTCAAATCCAGAGTAAAGAATCTCCTTCTGGAAAAAGAAATGTTGTGTATTCTATTGACGAGTTTTTCGCTTTGTTTGAGTGACATTGGTTAACCTGCAAATATACATGTATTTTTAATGCATCATTCTTTTAATGCGTTCAATTTTTGTATCATTTTATAGTAGTAAATAGCGATCCAATGTAATATTTTATAATTGCCTAATGGAGTCTAATAAACACTACATACTGCTGTGAAACTGATGGCTCCAAGCATATAAGTTAAGAGAAATTAAAAATGGACCAAAATGTTTAGCTATGCTCAGCAAAAATGAATTTCAAAAGGCGCCAGAGATACTTAAATCTCAAGGTAACTTTATTAAAAGTAATTAGTGGGCGGTTGCAAAAATGACTTTCATTAAAAATCCAAAAATTGAAATGGCAGATTCAAAAATAAAAGAACTAGTGATTTAAAATGATATTACAATCATTAACTTTATTTTTAAAAAAAAAGAAAAAAAAACATTTGATACCAAATTTGCAGGAGAAAATGAAACCATAAATATAAGATTCTGCGCATAAACAAACCTGCATATGACTCTACAATTAAGAAAGGACAATGCAAATCCTTTAGCAAACAAAATGGAAGATTCGTTCTAGAAGGAAATCCAGACCACAAAAAAAACCTCGTGGTTTTAAAAATTCAAGGCAAACTAAAAATTTAATTCAAATGACGTAAAGAAACAAGCAAAATTAACAATGAAATATAAAACAAGCTCAACAGCTTCACTTCACCTGCCCCGAGGTGATAAAATAAAAATTAATTTTGAAAATTACTAATAAAAAAAACGGAAAATTTAAACTCTAAACGGCTTACTTCTAAACGAATATAATTAAAAGCCTTACATGTAATGTGCACAAATACAGAAATACTAATTAACTAAAGAATTACAAGATAGACGATTTTTTTAAATTCAACAATGAACTACATTTTAACAATGAAAAGAATACCATTAACGGTATCCGAAAACTAGACACATCTAAACGCGAGCTCGTCTATCTGATAACTCTCCCGGCCTCTAGGGTAACATGGCATATATTTGAAATTTACAACCTCGTGCGTTCAACGCACAGCGCAACGCTAAGGAAAAAAAAACTAGCAAATAAACTATACAATACAGGAGTACGCAAAATGTACAAATATATGAGATTAAATATATACAACTGGCGAAATAAAATGACTATTCTAATAATTAAATCAAAAACTCTTGAACAACTAAGATAGTGGGAAATCTGACATTGTTTTGACAAGGCTGATTAGGAATAAATAAAAATACACATTTAAATTTCCGAAACGCGGGGTGCCAGTCCACAGCAATACGTACATACATAAACATGCAATAAACCGTGCCAAATACATAAAAAAAAATAATTAGAACATCGGATTTTCGATATAACCTCCATTTTGTCCAACGCACATTTGCAGTCTGATGTATTGAAATTCAGCAGAATTAACTACAATTATGCGCAGAATGAGGTGGTGCTCCATCATGTTGAAACCACATTTACCCTGTTATATCAAGAGGTACATCATCCAACAACTCCCTAAATTCATTGTCAACAAAGTGTAGATAATAACGTGCTCCTGACATTTTACTAATACAAATTATGGCGGTTAACGTGATAATTCTTTTGGAAGGCAGCTTCATCAGCAAATAATACAGGGTATTCCACGTAACTGGTTTATTAAAAGTTTATAATGTTCTACTATTTACTTATATTTGAGATTTTGACACCAGTATCTGTTCGATTGGAACTATAAATGTAAAATACCTTAACCAAAATATCACTTCCGGTTGACCGGAAATGGATGTCAATTTTCTTATTTTAAATAGAATGATATAATTTTTTATTCATTTTTGATTCTAACAACTATAAATACGTCAGTTTTCATTAGCTGTATTCCTATAGCTACCTGTTGCCGTTTTTGAGTTATTTAAGACTTTCTTTTTTTTTTAGTCATAATCATTGCATCATTGAGAAATTATATCTCGTTAATACTGTAAGTAGAGACTTCAAATTGCTATGTTTGAATGTGATATAACTCTAAGAAAGGGTAAGCACACTTTACATTCTAACATACAGGGTGTTCAAAACTGAGGAACAAAGTGACATATTTTCAATGCAGAAAACTCATTTTTTTTAAATAGAACACCCTATATTTTAATTCGGAATTAGGAAGTAAATATCATCCCTATCGCTTATATGAGCATTTTCCTATACCATTTTAATAGATTTTGAGATATGAGCGACTTTTTGTTAAATAGACTAGTATTCTTCTTTTTAAAATAGAACCCTGTTTGAATTCGGCATTAAGAAAGTAAATATCATCCTCTATCGCTTTATATGAGCATTCCTATACTACTTTTAATAGATTTTGAGATATGAACGACTTTTTTGTTAACAGACTAAGTAGCCCTATCAGAGCCTGGCTCTGAATGGGATTAATGTCAAATTCATTGACTAACCAAAAGTGTTTATGTATATCATTGTAATTACACTTTCGTACAACGCAATATTAATAGAAATGACTATTCGAACAGACATTCTTGTATGGTTATTCAAAAATAATACATGAATTTGACGTGAATCCATTTCAGAGGACAAACATTTAAAGATAAGGCTATTTAGTCTGTTTAACAAAAAGTCGCTCATATCTCAAAATATATTAAAGATAGGTATAGGTAATGCTGATATAAAGTGATAGGGGATGATATTTACTTCCTAATTCCGAATTAAAATACAGGGTGTTCTATTTAAAAAAATTGAGTTTTCTGCATTTGAAAATATGTCATTTTGTTCTTCAGTTTTGAACATCCTGTATGTTAGAATATAAAGTGTGCTTACCGTTTCTTAGAGTAATATCTACATTCGTAACATAACAAATTTGGAGTCTCTACTTGCAGTATTAACCGAGTTAGTAATTTCTCAATGATGCAATGATTATGACTAAAAAAAAAAAAAACTTAAATAACTCAAAAACGGCAACATGTAGCTATAGGAATAGCTAATGAAAACTGACATATTTATTGTTGTAGAATCCAAAAATGAATAAAAAATTATATCATTCTATTTAAAATAACAAAGTTGACATCCATTTCCGGTCAACCGGAAGTGATATTTGGGTTAAGGTATTTTGCATTTATAGTTCCAATCGAACAGATACTGGTGCCAAAATCTCAAATATAAGTAAATAATAGAACATCATAAACTTTTAATGAACCAGTTACGTGGAATACCCTGTATATTGAAGAATCTTACTTCTCCTAGTTGTTTTTCTAGCTCCTACTAACAAAACATCAACCTTCTATTGAAATCACATTGATCTAGTTTTTGGGCCAGCTAATAATGATAATGATCAAATTTATTTTTATTTAAAATGCGATGAAATTCCTGTTGTGCTTAATACGATCGCCCGCATATTTGAGGATTCAATAATACTGGCTACTACTGAAAATTTGCTTTCTTCACTGGTAGCAGTCCTTCAGTCTTTTAAAAGAGAGCACATTAGGTTTCCTTTTAGTGTTTGGATGTTTTTGACCGTACATACGTGAAACCAGAAAATAGATTATCACATTCTCCCAGTACAGACACCACATTAACTAATTCTTCTTTCGAAAACATTATTTTCTACAAATAATTTAATTACTTACACTAAACACGATTAAACGTAAAAAAAAAAACGATTGTCATTGTCGTTATAGAATCGTCGCCTACTAAGGTTACAAATATGATAGTAACAATGAAAAATTAATTAAACTCTAATAATTCGAAAAGTAGAAGAGATAGACATCGAGTACCGTAGAGTGGGGCAATTTCGATCGCATGGGGTAAAATCGATCAATCCTGATTTTACGGCAATTATTTAATCTGGCATCTATGGAAAGGAGAAGAAAGTTTTGCAACACAGTCATTTAATAAACTTTGTTTATAACATAGATAACTAACTGGCTTTTTAAGTATTGCATTAAAGTTTCCTGTGTTAAAAAAATTATTTCCGATGGAATGACAACGAGTAATATTTCATACAGACGGAAACAAACTACTACTGGGGAATCCCACTAGGACTAAGCGAATTTTCGAAAAGGGTTAAGGTGAAAAGAGTCAATTGTCATTCATTCTTCACCGTTTCTTTTATTGACTTTATGAAAGTGTTGGAATAACAAGAGAGTAAGGGGAAAATTAACACCTCATGGGGTAATACCGATCAGTTTGAAAAGTAAAAGAAAAAAGAACATGCTCATAGAACAACGTAGAATATGACATACTCATGTTTCTACGTTGGTTTTATTTGAAATTATGGTGAGAAACTAAAAAAAAAAAAAGTATGCCTGGCGGGAGACAGCAACATAACCCCAAATAGCTCCAAAGCGCTATCAGGACAGTAAAATAGAACACTTCATCCATTATGAAAGCATCAGAATGGGGGATGCCATATTCATTACCTTGTAATTGGCGAAAGCTGTTGGGGGATGCGAAGGCATGAATTATTACTATTATTATTACTATTACTTCAGAATATTTTAAAGAACCGGTAGTTTCTAAGGAAGAGAAAAAAATGACTTTTGTACTTCTCCAAGTTGACGAAATTTAGGAAATTTCCAAAAACCAAATTATCCAGTTGGTCATAGAAGGGGAAGCTACGTTTTTGAACTGAAAGGGAAACGCGTTGAATGAAATTTGTTTTAGTTTTAGTTTATTGAATTATATATTATATGTCATTATTTATCTGTTTGCCATTTCTATAATCACATATTTTCTGTTATTTCCGTAAGTTTCCTTTTTTAAATCAAATTTTTGTTATTGGATTTACTCGTGTAGCTTTCAAATCGTTTTTATAAGAAAATAGATGGGTGATTGGAATTGCCCCCTATTATGGGGCAAAACCGATCACGCTTGATGTATTAAAAAAAATAGTGTTTTAATACATTGGGTTAATATACATGGTGGTATGTGTAGATAAAAAATGTATGATTATTTATAATTTTTTTCAATTTTTTTCGATCAATAATAATAATTGCAGCTCAGAAATAGTACATAAAACTGATCGGAATTCCCCCACTTTATGGTACGCTTAATAAAAATCAAAGCATTTGTTAATAGGAATTCAATGATGTAAACATACCGGGTGTTTTTTTTTTTTAAAGTAAGATATACCCATTTAAAGTTGACTGAATTTGCGCCTTAGTGACGAACACCCAGTATATTAAAATACAACTATAAACACACTTGCAGGTAGAAGTAGCTCCGTACTAAGATATTTCAAAATCTGATTCGCTTAGTCGAAGTGGTGATTAAATTACAATCGCTTTTCTCAAACAGTGCAAGCGACATAATTTTTAGAAAATCAAAGATATCTTGTAAATTAATGAGTTTAATGTCAAAGTATGTTATTTCTTATTTTTTAAAATTTACTGGCGCTTTTAAAAATTCAATAATATTAGGGATATTGTATTTAGAAAAAGACAGTTTAAGGGTGTGCCAAGGTTACGAAACACCCTGTACAAATTGCGACAATTTTGCGTTATAATCCTACAACAACTTATAAACACATTCTTTTCCTATTGTCACTGTTTTTGCCGTCAATTTACACGCACGTAATAATTTTTTTATAGTGTACTGTGTAGCTAACTAGGTTTCGTTGAGAACTTTTTAACATCTTCAGAGTTTAATTGTTGAAAGAGAATTAAATTACGACTTTAAGCATATACGTCTCCAAACCCTTCAGTAATTGCCAGGAAAAAGGACCAATAAACGAAAGCTGTAAACAAAACGAACACCGAAAGAGCTTATTCTGAAACCGCGCAGAACGCCTCCAGCATTCCTTATCTCACGTGAATTGAAACGGTAGACCATCCATATACATACATCACTACCCGAGATGAGGTGCCCTGTGGCGAGTGCAGTGGTTAATGTAACGTGACAGACACCAGATTAGGAGCATTTCTTTCGTTTCGCAGTACAGAAAGCTCGCAGGCTCCAAGTCGGTAACTCACTTGTTCTGCTACGAATGCAATTTAACGCTAATTTTGCCGAGAATATTACATTTTACGATGTGGGATGCGAGTGCGTAGTAAATGGATAACTAAGTCGTTATATCGTTAGTCATTACTTATGGAGTGTGAATATTATTATGTAAATTGGTAATAAATATGCACATAATTTTGGAATACATATAGGGATTTTGTTGCTTCCTTGATAGAGTAAATGTGTTGTATCCAATGCTACCAGTTTGAACTTGTAAAGTCATACGATCTAAGAAGGAGTTAAATAGATTCGTACAAAATTTCTTAAAAACTTAATTATTAATACCATAATGCGCTGTCAGATATTTACAATTATGACTAGAGACCGGATTATATGCAAAGTGCATATATTTTATTTTTGAATATCTTTAATTAGAGTCTATATGTAGACGTATTACACTAATTGAAGTTAATTAATGCTAATTAGTGATTACGTATATTGCATATTTAGGCATTTCTATGCATATTTTTACAAAAGATGCATATATTGCATATTTAAGCTTTTTCTTATCCTTTCTATTAGTAAAAATTCCTAGTAATTCCTAATATAGATTGACAACCGACAATTCGCAGAACGATAAATTTTTACATTGGTTTCTCTAATACTTTTTTCCAAGAACTGCACGTGTTTAATTTCGCCTAGCAGAAGGGATGTGGTAAATACGTTTATTTTATTAATTCCAAATAAACTATTCATTCATTGAATATCTTGAGGAAACAGCATGTATTGTGTTACGTTTTAAATACTTGCGTACATACAATGAGTATAGCGAACAAAATTCTTTATGGATTAAGCCATATCTGAACTGGTAAAGGATAGCGACAAAATATTGTCGAGCCTGCAGTAAACTGGTAAGTTAATTTTACTAAAAGCTTTGCAATTGTTTTTAAATTCTTAACTTTTGATATAAAATGACAATGTTGTTGTAGTGTCTCTGAGAGAAAATACCTGATTGATCAACACGCTAAAACTCCATCACATATTGGAAAATGTGAAAAACTAAAGCGATCCGCATGTGTGCAGCAATCTATACGTCAATGTGTAGCATCAACTTCACGAAACTCAGAGCAAGAAGAATATAATACGGATCTGTGTAACGCATTAATTTCGTCTAACATACCATTAGCAAGATTAAAACAATGTTAATTTGAAATCATTTCTGCAAAAATATTGCAAACATAATATACCTGACGAAAGTACCTTACGAAGAAATTATGTCACATCTTGTTACCAGCAAACAATAGCAGAAATTCAACAATTAATATGGAATAATTTTATTTATACCATGGTAGATGAAAGTACGGATAAGGTTGGTCGTTATATTACCCATTTGTTAATAGGAATTCTTCATAAAGATATTGTAGGTAAATGATATTTAATTTATTGTAAAGAACTTCAAAAACAAATAATGTGACAATTGCCCAATTCGTTCAAGAAGGTTTATCAAATTTCTTTTTACCTGGAAGTATACCTTGTGAAAAAATTTTACTAATGTTGTCCGACGCTGCACCATACATGATAAAAGCCGCGCAAAATTTGATTTTTTTTATAGTAACATTATTCATACCACTTGTTTAGCTCATTGGTTCAATCGTGTAGTCGAAGACATTAGGAATCAATTCCCTTTGATCAATGATTTAATTAGCAATGTCAAAAAAGTATTTTTAAAAGCACCTTTACGAATCCAATTTTATAAGGAGCGACTTCCCGGTGTTAAGTTACCTCCTGAACCGATTATTACGAGATGGGTACATGGTCAGAGGCTGCAATTTTTTTTCGCCGATAATTTGAAGGAATAAAAAATGTAATTCTGGAAATCACTGCTGACTGCATTGCTCTAGAAAACTGTAAAAAGATAGTAACATAACAGAATTGCTACAAAACCTTTTGTATATAAGTCAAAATTATAGCTTGTTTCAAGTTCCATTCGTAAACTAGAAACGCAGGGGATGTCGCTCTCGGAATCAGTCGAAATAGTAGACGAATTTGATATGCTATGTAAGAAGGTTAAGGGTACAATAAGTAATTCTATATGCGATAAATTTAAAAAGGTGATAAATAAAAATGCGGGGTATTTGAAATTGAAGAAAGTTAAGAAAATTTTGGAAGATGAAACAGTAAACGATTTCGACTTTAATTTTAGTTTAGAATGTATTGCAAAGTTAAAAAATACACCAATTACATCTGTGGATGTTGAAAGAAGCTTTTCTATTTCGAAACATATGTATTCTGATCGAAGACAAAACTTTCCTTTACACAATTTTGAAAAACATTTAATTATAAATAGTTTTAGAAATATGTTGTGAAAAAATTTTGTGCAATAATGTTAATGTTTAAATTTCTGCTCTTATTTATTTTATGTAAAAAATTTACATATTCTCGCAATTTTTTTTGCTATATGCCACAGGTTTATGCATATTTTCTCAAAAATCGATGCATATATATGCTCATATGTTCCAGTTTTTCTTTGCATATAATCCGGTCTCTAATTATGACAAAATATCTCAAGTAGCTTAGGTGGCAAAAAATTCAATCATCTGTAAAAATCGTTGTAATGGGTACCCAAAGTTTTTCATCAATTTTACGATTTGGCACATGTTGATGGTGAGATCTGGAAGAATGTGTGGACTAATTTTTCTTTTAATCCATTTTTGACTCATCATATTGCACTCATTGCTACAAGATCACAGCTATTGCGACGTCTAAGTATTTACCACACGAATTTCTCTCCGCGCATAATGTTCTTGGTAATTTGTTTCCGCCTAATTGTAAAAGAATATTTGCTTGAATAAAGTAAGCACACCCCACACATTAATCGATACGTGAACGCATACTAGGTAACCAGCTGTTAATTTTATTTGATGTGCAATATATCTCTGATAATAATCAATGAACTATAAAACAATAAGTAAATATAGAATTGTTGAAATAACGTCTTGATTTTTGTCATCAATGTATCGCATTTTTCTAGTTACAACCGGTGATATTATGTTTACCATCATGATTGTTTATATACCTAATAAAATCAATCTCCTGTTCTGTTCTATTAATATCCAAATGAGATGTTTACCCTGTCAAGGAGCGCAATCAATGCTAAAGCTACAAACGATGTGACACATGAAAGAGCCAGTTTCGTATACACAAATGCGGATACAACAATCTCGTTGCACGGCTTCTCCGAGAGCAAGTACTCGAAGCTTCATCCAGATATTGTCGTACAACTCCTTCACTCTTCTAATTGCGAAGTAGAAACACACATTTAGCCGTCAGCTGAGCAAACATCGGTCACACGAATCCATAGACGGATCGGCCGCCAAGGAAAAGAAAGCCCAAGTTTACTTTTAACGGTTGGACAGTTCGGATACTAACCGCTCATTATCCCTAAGCAAATATTTGCTGTAGGTTTGATG
The DNA here is from genome assembly GCA_004143645.1 of Protaetia brevitarsis. Classification (NCBI taxonomy): domain Eukaryota; kingdom Metazoa; phylum Arthropoda; class Insecta; order Coleoptera; family Scarabaeidae; genus Protaetia; species Protaetia brevitarsis. Next base: position 91,262 of record RXPK01000584.1, read on the forward strand.
TTAGAGACCGTCCCACCCGCTATGACTATGTATGAAGACATAAAATGAGGAATTTTTAATGTTTAATGTTGTCCGAAGGAAGTTCAAAGACTTCACAGTAGTTGTTAATTATCGTAATTTGTCAACGAGAAAGAATTGACGGTTGGGGATCGAGTCTTCGAATGAAATTGAAGGAAAGTATCTGCAGGTGAACGAGATATATGAATATAGAAATAATTGCAATAGGATTATGTTGGTAGTGAAAATAAAAATATAACAACAAATAACATTTGTCGTTTGTATTCGTATTTGGTTTATTGACACTAAAAAATGTAGTATAGTAGTAATTAATTTAAAGGCTATTGGCAATTTTTTTCTAAAATTAATAAAACAAATCCACTCTTATTGGAGTGTCTGTCTCCCAGGGCCCTCTTGTCTGGTATCATATGATCACCTGATATTTTCTATTTAGATTGAATTTTTGAACTATAGTATCATATGGCATCTCCAAAAAAGAGTGCCTGCTTTTAAGATTCATCTAATAGTTATTGATAGTCAGCGTCGGTGCTGAACTATGCATAAATCTATGTACTGTAGCCCTGGCAGTTCCTTGTATAAGTATGTAACAGTGGCAGGTTTAAAATTACTTGCATTGCGGTGGTGGGGGACGATCCCATCACACCCGTGGCAGACAGACTCGTTAGTTTTTATACACCACACCTTTGACCACCATACTACTACTCCGTACGTTATCATGGATTTAAGTATCCTTGTGTATAACCACAGAATCATCTTGAGGCTAAGATCCCAATTTCTTCCACACAGTCTCCTGCAACTACTTAGGGCGATAGTGCACTGAGAAAAAATTTAATAATCATAAATAAAAATACAATTGTCGTAAGTAAAAAGTTCAGCTGGATAGGGGACAAAAGCACAGATTACTTAGCACTAGTAAAAAAGAGATCCTAAACACTGATACTAACAACAAGCAATCTAAGTTACTTACGGTCTGTTTCATACCGGTAACTTATGAAGTTACTTATGATAATTAAAATGAAGTAGTTAAGCCAAAGAATATATGTAGTTGCAGTAAGCAAAGATTTGCCCTTATCAAGTAGTATCAAGATGTATTGCTGTGAGTGAACTATTCTATAACAGCTATCACACCTTCATAATTAATACAAGCTATTTAGATTACTTGTGATAAGGAAACAGTATCATTAATGCACGTTCACTAAATACCTGATTTATAAAAGGTAATGGTTTGCTATAAATATACAATATACTTACCTTAAATTTCTTGTTCAACTATAGGTAGTGTAGGAAACGAGGAAGTTTAGTGAATATTTATTAAGTAGCTTACTGTGTATTCTGTATGAATAACTGATAAAGTACAAAAAAAAAAATCCGCAAATCTTCGATTATTTATGCAACCGCAAACTATAAGTACTGCGTACCGAGTAATGCGTAATTCAAAATTGTTTGCAAATAATTTTAATTACTATTCAGTATGCTGTAGCTTCGATTGCATTAATAATTGAAGATTAAATTCGCATTTATTTTGCTAAAGATGGTACATAATACTTATTACTTAAGAAAAAAAGCAGTATTATTAGTAATAGTTTTATTTAAACACCGTGACTACCTGATATGAATGAAAGATATTGGTTTCACTTTAACAACAATTTTTTTAAACAATTTACAACGTAATGACTCATAAAATATATTCCTTAATAATGAAAAAATGAAAGAAAAGCAATAATAAAAGATAAGGTAAATGGGGTTCCCTTGGAACGTTATTTAGTTATTGAAATTAATGAAATCTAAACAAAGGATAAAGAGAAATATGGCTTTGAAGTTACAACTAATATCAAACAAAGAAATAATATACCTAGGCGGTAAACTTGCGGTTTCTGTTGGTTCTTTGCACTGGGCGTTGTCTCGGTGAGTTGATCCTCTGTTGGCGTACGTGGCGGTTATGTCCGGTGATCGCCTCGAAAACGACTACTTCGTCGAGGTATCCCTAACTGTAGGTGGCACTTTGACTGTCACTCACCTAGCGACGGCATCCACACTTTAACTTCACCAGCGGGCGTAGATATCATCACAATGATGAGGAATTCAAATATCCCACACCACGTGGTTTAAAATTGCAATCTTGAAACATCTGATTGCTTATAGGCTCGGTACTTCTTCTTTCGCTGGGATTCTTTATACGGATGGGCCTTGTGGTAACCCACCCGGTATTTTTAATATATTTGCGTTCCAACTGACCTACAATGGCCGTACTCCTTGGCCACCCTTTTTCGACGACCTTTTCCCACGTCCGTAACTTTTACTTGACGCTAGCCCGCGCCTGCGCGCGTAGCCGTCTCTGGGACTATTTCATTACTCCGCCGCATTAGCCAATCAGGAATAGTAAAACAATCACGGGGTGGCAGCATAACTCAAATAATCATAGTTGTGGCAAGTTGTTACCTATTTAAGAAAATGCATGGGTTTAATAGCGATCAGCATTGTTGTTACTTCTACTAACCATGTGCTGTAGTTAGATACAGTACCAGTAATCACAGGTAATACGTTACTTACCACAAATTCGTCAGCTACGCTGTGTAATAGCCGTTAATAAAAGCACTATTTACAGCAACAACTTACATTCAGGAAACTGGGTTTAGTTGCAGGTATTAATTAACGAGAATAGTTTCAAGTAAAACTTTATCTATTGTAAATATTTTTTTATCAAGTAAACACTTTACTTATCCCAATTTTCTCAGTGTGGCTTTGTGTGGTTGTATTCTGAATATGTGGGTTCCATGTAAGTTTGATTTTTTCATTTCCATGCTAACTAACATTTTTTTCCGACAATCGATTCGCCATGACTTAAGACCACTGTGGTTAAATTTTCACCTCGTTCGGTCAACTATTTAAGGAGGTATAGAGCTGTTGACTGTGTATATTAGATCCTAAACCATTGTGGGTTGGTAATTGACAGTTGAAAATAGGTACAGCAAACTCCAGCTGTTGTAATCATCATAGAATTATTTATTCCTGGAACGGAAAGAAACTTAAAAAAATATTTTAAAAAGAAAGTAAATACTGAATTATTTCAAATCCTAAATTATTAAAGATTTATCTCCCTTAAGCTCGAAAACTCCCAACTGCCTTCTGCCGTAGAAGATGCTGTATATTAAATGTGGAATCTGTCAAATTATCTTGCTCAAATTTCTGAGAATTTGATATTATTGTTAATAGAAAAGAATAAACATTTGAGATTCCCATGCCAATTTGTAGAAACACACGCAATACATTTCACCTGTTACTCCAGTTGTCAACTTTTATTTGTTTGAACAAAGGAAGACATTCTACAATGCTAATAATACTGCGAAGATTTCAACACTTTCCATCAATTTCAATTTTCCGTACTCCGTTACAGCGCTGCGGTTAAGTATATCTTCTTTTTAGAAGTTAATAATAACTTTATTGTCACGCACGTTTAACTCTTTCATCCGCTTAATTAAGCGAGATAACGATGATTGATGTAGCTGTAGTGTGACTGATCGACTCTCTAAACAAGGTTGCTTTCATTTCGGGGAATTTCAGTTTCTGCACGTCATTATATGTATCTGGTTTAAAGTAAAGTTTCTTAGTTCGCGATTTAAACAGATACTTAACAACGTTTTCTAGAAAAAAAAATCGTAGTTTCGGTGGAAAGAACGCTGTACAGAGGAGTTCTATCTTGGGTACTTTGGCAAAAAGGTACTACTTACCCTGGGCTGCACTTGATGGTTGTTTATTGAAACACTTTATAAAAAATATATCACTTTATTAGCACAACACGCTTCGGTGATCACAACCTGAATTGCCAATACCTCGTCGCCAATCTTCTCCTGAGCACGGTACTCGAAAATCGCTGACGAGTTTCCGGTAATCGGATTATCATCTCTGAACGCATCTTTTTCTCAAATCTAACTTATTTCGATGTAGTGGAAGCCCACTTGGCGAAATAACATGACTATAACGTCGTCTAAATGTTATCTTGTAACGCGAAATGTTACAAAAATATATACAATGTACCACATGCAGTAACATTTCTACGACTGTTTAATGTCCGCCTAAGCGATGTTACGAAACAATATTTCCCAGTAATGTTAATACGAGATCTTCGAGTAACATTACTTTAGCATGACGATTAATGTTGAAGTATAGCTCTTCCGTAACATTTCTCATATGTTAAAGAGAGATATTGATACAGTGTGGCAATTAAATGTTTCTATAAATATATCTACGCTAATGTTTCTATTAGGATCTTTTATTTACTCCAAAAGTTCTTGCTGCATTATACAAGAAACATGATGTTGAGGTTTATCGAGAGGTTATATTAATTAATATAAAACGGAATCTCAATCAGTCTTATTGAAATTGAATGTTAATATTTTAATTTCATGTTACCCTCGATAGATCGGGCCCCTCTGTTTATACGAATTTATCTTCACTTACTAAAATTACATTAAAATTAACATTAAACATTAATGCCAGAAAAATATAATGGATAAGACATTTTTATAATATAACATTTTATAAGTCTTTTTTTGTAGTTATTTTTGCAGATACATTAAATGGTCAATCATATATCATATAGTTCTATATAAAAACTAAATAGTAATACTATGAATAATATTATAAATAGCTATTTAAGTAAACGAAATACATTAATAAATACTTTAAAAAGTAAAATGCTGCTTACAGAAGACAATAAAGGCATTTATTGATTAAAAAAAAAAGTACATTAAAATCCATTTTAATAAACTTCAGTATTGGAAACAGATTATGGGGCACATAAATTAACATGAATAGAATCTAAACAAAAACTCACAACACATAAGAAAAACGCCCCGAATGCATTTTATTCCTTTGAACATTTTGCTGTTTTTCAATCAAATCTTTGTTTTGCATAACGAAACCATTCCATGACAGTTATTTCGTATTCTGTATCTGTGAGTACAATATTTCTTCTAATTCTCTCTGAAATTAAAAAAAAGACACCATTAAAAATAGAGATCAGAAAAACTATTTTATTTATATGAAAATTGAGGATAAGCTGCATATTTTATATATAACACTGTTCATAATTATTGTAAAATTTGTATTTGATCAAGAATTACTATCAATTCTAAGAATGACATTACGTGACATTGCTCATCCTTGTAGCACAACAGGTAGGTTTTACTATAACATATATAGGTTATGATATACATAATACATATCTGTCTTTAAAGATCTTCGATGAATTTGAAAAGATCGACATACCTACTTTAGCATTATAAATAAAACTTACCTGATAATGTTGATTCATATATTATTGACGGGAATTTTTTCTCATCAAAATAATTGCGACGCATAATCCCAAGATGGTCCTATCCACGCCCTGTCCAGTCACGATTACCGTATATTATGAAAGAGGGGGTTCACAGGTTCACGCCAACTCGTGTATGCGCGGTACGAAAAAACTTGTGATGACAAGCGATATATACTAACTTTTACAAGTGCGCAGTGCGCAACCACAACCCCACTAACATGATTATTATAGGCTACAAAAAAATGTTAAAAAATTTCATCACCATTATTTACTTTATAGAGAAAATTTGCTCCCTTAGTTTTGCGTTTTCAAAATTCTAAATCTGCAGAAACATATATACGTACCTATCTTACACTTTATAAAATTTAATTTTGTAAATATGGCAATGTTACAACTAAATATTACCTCAACATTTCTGACAACAAAGTCTTTGTTTTTGCAACATTGTTTTAAAATATTTTTTCCTGATTACATTGAAATGTTACTGTAATGGCCTGCAATATTTCTATCATTATTTAATGTTGCTGCAAAATTTCAGTAACATGTTTTTGTTCAACATCGCTTTCTAGTAAATAATGTAATATTACTGGGATATCTGCAACATTACTTGCCAACTGGGAGTTTGTATAGCTGTGCAGATTTATTTTGACACACAAGCTAAAAATTTAAAATTTACAAGCTAAACGTCAAATCTATCAATTTTTGTAATATTTTAACTTTCACACGAAATGATATTTTTTGACGTTACGAAGGAATCTTCATGAATATTTACGTTGAATATTATTCGTCAATGAAAAACGCTTGTAGAGTAAATGAATTTTAGCACCTCAATGTTAATTAGGTGGCGATTACTATTACTTGTCAAAAAAAAAAACAGTTCATGCACACGATTGGCTTGAAGATACTGAAGTGTCCGATATTTACCTGCCCTCAATTTATTTTATCTTCCATTAATAACATATCGTGCGAAGTCAATATTTAAGTACACTTAACAAGTTATAATTGCTTTCGCAGAATAATAAAGGACTAAGAGGGATTATTTTTGAGTCCTCTACACTGGGAAAAAAATTTTTGGTGAAATGAAATGTAAATACATTAAGATTAAATATAATTTTTTGTTGTTACATCCATATCTATAACTATTTTTATAACAAATAGGAATAATACACTGAGAAAAATGGTCTAAGTAAAGTGTTTACTTGATAAAAATTATTTACAATAGATAAAGTTTTACTTGGAACTATTCTCGTTAATTAATACCTGCAACTAAACCCAGTTTCCTGAATGCAAGTTGTTACTGGAAATAGTGCTTTTATTAACGGCTATTACACAGCGTACCTAACCAATTTGTGGTAAGTAACATATTACTTATGACTACTGGTATTGTATCTAATTACAGCACATGGTTAGTGGAAGTACCAACAATTCTGATCGCTATTAAACTCATGTATTTTCTTAAATAGGTAACAACTTGCCACAACTATGATTATTTGAGTTTTGCTGCCACCCCGTGATTGTTTTACTATTCCTGATTGGCTAATACGGCGGAGTAATGAAATAGTCCCCGAGACTGCTACGCGCGCAGGCGCGTGCTAGCGTCAAGTAAGAGTTACGGACGTGGGAAAAGGTCATCGAAAAAGGCTAGCCAGAGAGTACGGCCATTGTAGGCCAGTTGGAACGCAAAAATTTTAAAAATACCGGGTGGGTTAACTCAAGGCCCTATCCGTATAAAGAATCCCAGCGAAAGAAGAAGTACCGAGCCTATAAGCAATCGGATGTTTCAAGATTGCAGTTTTAAACCACGTGGTGGGATATTTGAATTCCCCATCATTGTGATGATATCTGTGCCCGCTGGTGAAGTTAAAGTGTGGATGCCGTCGTTAGGTGAGCGACAGTCCAAGTGCCACCTGCAGTTAGGGATACCCCGACGAAGTAGCCGTTTTCGAGGCGATCACCGGATATAACCACCACGTACGCCAACAGAGGATCAACTCGCCGAGACAACACTCAGTACAAAGAACCAACAGAAACCACAAGTTTACCGCTTAGGTATATTATTTCTTTGTTTGTTATTAGTTGTAACTTCAAAGCCATATTTCTCTTTATCCTTTGTTTAGATTTCAATAATTTCAATAACTAAATAACGTATCAAGGGGGGCCCATTTACCTTATCTTTTATTATTGCTTTGTTCATTTTTTCATTATTAAGGAATATATTTTATGAGTCATTACGTTGTAAATTGTTTAAAAAAAAAACTGTTCTTAAAGTGAAACCAATATTTTTCATGCATATCAGGTAGTTACTGTGTTTTGTCCTATACAAAATAAAACTATTACTAATAATAACTGCTTTTTTTCTTAAGTAATAAGTATTATGTACCATCTTTAGCAAAATAAATGCAAATTTAATCTTCAATTATTAATGCAATCGAAGCTACAGCACACTGAATAGTAATTAAAAATTATTTGCGAACAATTTTGAATTACGCATTGCTCGGTACGCAGTACTTATAGTTGCGGTTGCATAAATAATCGAAGATTTGTGAAACTTTTTGTTGTACTTTATCAGTTATTTACACAGAGTACACAGTAAGCTACTTAATAAATATTCACTAAACTTCCTCGTTTCCTACACTACCTATAGTTGAACAAGAAATTTAAGGTAAGTATATTGTATATTTATAGCAAACCATTACCTTCTATATATCAGGTATTTAGTGAACGTGCATGAATGATACTCTTTCCTTATCACAAGTAATCTAAATAGCTTGTATTAATTATGAAGGTGTGGTAGCTGTTATAGAATAGTTCACTCACAGCAATACACCTACTACTTGACAAGGGCAAATCTTTTACTTACCGCAACTGCATATATTCTTTGGTTTACTACTTCAGTTTAATTATCATAAGTAACTTCATAAGTTACCGGTATGAAGCAGACCGTAAGTAACTTAGATTGCTTCTTGTTAGTATCAGTGTTTAGGATCTATTTCTTACTAGTGCTAAGTAATCTGTGCTTTTGTCCCCTATCCAGCTGAACTTTTTACTTACGATAAGTGTATTTTTATTTATGATTATTAATTTTTTTTCTCAGTGTAAAGAAACACACAAATATGATACAAACAGGTGATTATGAATTCACTAAACACTAACCACTTTTAGGCAAGAATTAACTCGTAAATGTGTAGTTTACTCCAAATGAAATAAACAATCACGCAAAAAAATGCACCAATAGAAATCTTGCTATATACGTGACACATCCACAGTCAAGAATCGAATACTACAACTATTAAAAATAAATAAAAATTGTTGTTAAAACGTCTAATACAAAAATATTGTTATTTCAATAATGTGATACTGTCATTCCAAATATTCATTTTAATTGCTGTTAACACAAAAATTTCTTAATAAAAATGTTATTAAAACCTTTTTTTTCTCAGTGTAGCGGTTGCAATGCCTTAAACCGTTTAATTTATTATCTGGGAAGTGATTAGAGAGCAATTTATCTCTCTAAGATATTGCACCCAATCGTATCGATTCTCAATACCAGACTTACCTAATCGGGAACAACGCTCTAAATATCGCAAAAAAACCGCAGAACGTAAACCTCACACACCTTCATTTGTTACACCAGTTTAAGTGCATATACAGTCCGTACTTGCGTCGAATTCTGCTCTCGTTCGAGTAAAGCATGCATATGGATGGGATACATCGGCTACCTCCTATACCATCAAGTATAGGCGAGCAAGTTTCTACGGGACAGATTTATGCCCACCAGCGCCTAGCTGTGGAACGCTTGAATTTAACATTTCGTCCATAAATATACATAGCCTGTTAGTTGGTTGTTTGTTCCAACTGTCCATATTTAGAAAGTCTTCTCTGGCACTGGTTAGCAGTTTAGATAAGATTTTTCGATCGTTTTACCTGTTCTTGCCGATACGAATTCCTTCGCAGGATGTGTGAGGAATCTCACGCACATGGACTGTTTGTTGTTAGGCTGGAATGCAGTTTTGGATCGGTGGTTCGTTTGTGCCGTTGTCTCCAGAGCTTCTCATTTATGTAATTCATGGATTCAAATAATTAAATAGGCGATTCCGGAAAAAATTAGAAATATACAGGGTGATTCTCAATATATGCGACAAAGTTTAAGCGCTGATTGCTGGGGTTATTTTGATCATAAAAGTTCATAAGAACATATGTCCAAAATCGCTTAGTTCTAAAGTTGTACAATGTTTAATAGTAAGTTAACATAATTAATGTCTTTATTATAAATTAACAAAATAATTAGTAAAACAAAATTAACTTATACTAACTGTTGAAAATGACCGCCCCCAACTGTAATACAAGCTTCTATCCTCCGTCGTATTAACTGGCGAGTCCGTTCTAATAAAATACGAGGGGTATTTCGAATTGTTTGAAAAGCTGCGATAATACGATTTCTCAGTTCATCGACATTCTCAATGGGAGTCGTATAAACTAATGATTTAAGGTGACCCCAAAGAAAAAGGTCCAAAGAATTTAAGTCTGGAGACCGAGGAGGCCACGCTAGTGGACCTTCCCGTCCTATCCACCGATCTGGATACGTATTGTCCAAAAACTCGCGAGCAACTAAACTAAAATGCGCTGGAGCACCGTCATGCATAAAATACATTTGTAATCTTAATTGCAACGGAACTTCTTCCAGCAGTAGTGGTAGCTCCTCTTAAAAAAAATTGCGGTATACCTCGCCATTTAACCACATCGGTAAAAAAATGTGAACCTATCAAGTGATCTCCAACAATTCCGGCCCACACATTGACAGAGAATTGATGCTGATGACGGGCATTCAATAGTTCGTGCGGATTTTCTTCGGCCCATATGTGATTATTAAGAAAATTAATAATCGCGTTTCTAGAGAAAGTAGCCTCGTCGGTAAAGAATATTTGAGCCAAATAGTCAGGATTTTGTGCGATTTTGTGTTACATCCATTGACAAAAAGCCACTCTTTGCGGAAAATCTGCCGGCAAAAGTGCCTGCACCCGTTGAATGTGATATGGATACAATAGTGTTGATCTTTTAATATTCTCCAAACTGTGGCCTGACTAATGTTTAAAACAAACGCAATTTTTCTGGTGCTTGTAGTAGGATGTTCCTCAATTTCATTTAGTACCATTTCTTCAACTTGTGGAGTTCCCACTGTATATGGGTGCCCGTTATCAGTCGTCCGTTTTTTTAAATTTTCCGTTTCACTAAGACGTTGGTGAAGACGGGCAAATATTGAATGATGCGGGATGATACGGTTCGGGTATCGTTCTTCATAAACACGTCTAGCAGCACGCGAATTTCCATTGGCAAGAGCGTAAACGAAATGCATATCACATATCTCAGCATTCGTGTAATTCATTTTAGAAAAGAGAAACTGGCAATAAACTGAATGAATACTATGACAAATATTGACAAATATTGAAATGACAAATAAACAATTCCCTCTCAACACAATAGTTTTTGAAGAACCAACTGTGATATTATATCGTGTTAGTCATAGTTCATAATTTATTATTAAACATTCAATAACTTTAAAACCAAACCGTTTTGGACATATACTCATATGAACTTTTATGATCAAAATAACCTCAGGAATCAGCTCTTAAAGTTTGTCGCATATATTGAGTATCAGCCTGTATTGTTTATGCATAATCGATTAATCGATAAATAACGCACACAAAATTCGCCTATTAATTATTGGATGTATCTTTATTTAATACCGTTTGCCCATCAGTTGATATTTTCAATATATCCCAAATGGCCTACAATGGACGTTCTCCTTGTACACTATTTGCACACCTTTTTCACCTGCGCGCGTAGCCGTCTCGGGGACTATTTCATTACTCCGCCGTATTAGCCAATCAGGAATTATAAAACAATCACGGGGTGGCAGCAAAACTCAAATAATCATAGTTGTGGCAAGTTGTTACCTATTTAAGAAAATACATGAGTTTAATAGTGATCAGCATTGTTGTTACTTCTACTAACCATGTGCTGTAGTTAGATACAGTACCAGTAGTCATAAGTAATACGTTACTTAACATCATATTTGTCAGGTAAGCTGTGTAATAGCCGTTAATAAAAGCACTATTTACAGTAACAACTTGCATTCAGGAAACTGGGTTTAGTTGCATGTATTAATTAACGATAATAGTTCAAAGTAAAACTTTATCTATTGTAAATAACTTTTTATCAAGTAAACACTTTACTTAGGCCCATGTTTCTCAGTGCAGGATGTTTCCTGGTATAGGCAGATCGAATTTCACATCTATAAACTTTAACGATTTTTATTTTATTATCCCTAATTTACATCAATAATAAATAAGACTCGACAAACTTCGATCGATGCTCACATCAAGATCGCACAATTGGTAATTTTGTCGCATGTTGCTGTGAGCACGTGACACTAACGACGTGTGAAAACCATAGACGCACCCAACTTACCTACTTAACGAGTGGCATTATCATTTGATCTACCAAACTACGTATCTACATAACCTCATCAAAATTTATATTCTTACATTTATCTGTATACATGTTTACATATATTTGTTTCTTTCCCTAATAATTATGGAAGAAGATACCATCGCACTTGAGTATATCAACGGAGATTATTCGAATTCTTTGCTTGATACCTTCACCCAATACCAGTATCGGACATAAATAATCATTTTTTCTACCAAAACTCACTTTACCGATCAAAATACACTTGTTAGCATCTCACAAATTACCGCTGATTAATTCGACACCTGAAAGGAATAACGTAGCCGTTCCTAGTGAGCGCATTTCCATGTCCCGTCCACGTATAAATCGGTTCAAATTAATAAAGACGAATCGCCTAATTAACTTGTAGAATATCTGAGAGAAGTTGTGAAATTATGTATGTTAGATGGAATGCTGTTCCGTGCGCGCTTGACATGGTGAAATAGGGATAATAAATTCGGCAAAAGTAAATTAATTTGTCGCTGGTGGAACTGCCTTTTTTCTTCGTGCGTGCCAAAAAAGGAAAAATTTCGAATCTATATAGGAATTAATTTAAATATTTTAGACTTGTATGTATATACCTTTTTTGATGGCAAAATAACAGATACTTTGATGTATGTACGATACACGGTTTGAATCGTTACTAAATCGCATATTCTAATGAAATTTTATGAGTATATAAACTCCATGTGTGAGTGTTATTCAAGGACACTCTCTATTGCTGCTGAATTTCAAATTTCGGGAGTGTAATTTGACTTTGAAATTCGACTTAAATTTAATTCACCCAAACTAGTTTTTAAACGGTAGAAAACAGAAAAAAAAAATAATGGCGGATTTGCACCGTTTATGTAGCCTTCTCGACTAATGTAGCTACTTATACAGGGTGTTAGGTAAACATGCGGAAGAAATTCAAGGGGTTATTCCTTGGCTTATTCTAAGAATATTTCGACCTATGATGATTTTTGAAAAACCCCTTTGTTTCGAAGATACAGGGCGAACAAAATTTGCGACAACCATGTTCGATATTCGTTGAAATTATTAATTTAAATAAAAGTATGGTCTACACCAATGAATTTATCAAGTACAAAAAATTGTTTACAATGCGTTGTTATTTTTTCGATCTCGATTACATGAAACGGCTGTTTTATCTAGTAGTGCATTCCATTTGAATACGTCTCATCGGTCGCATTTGTTTAGATTGAGTGACGTTTGGCTGTTTGACGTGTCTTTAATGGTTAGTTTAATCCTCTATCATGATGTATACATCCTTTTTATGTATGGACTTGCTGATGGTAACTCATTAGAAGCTAGACGATTGTACATTGAAGGATTTCCAGCCCGTAATGTCCCCGGCCGAAAAATCTTTCAAAAAACATTCATCGACGTCTTCGTGAAACAGGCTCAATGAAACGAAGTGGAGGGCCAGGAAAATCAATGACCGCAAGAACGGCACAATTGGAACAGAATGTGCTGGAGATGATACAGGAAGATCCTGGTAGTTCTACGCGAAAAATTGCAAATACATACTTTGAATGTAAGTCACTGGACAATTTGGAAAATTCTTAAGGACAATTTGTTGTATCCATACCACATTCAACGTGTTCAGGCACTACTACCTGCTGATTTTCCTCCACGTATTTCATTATGTCAATGGATATTGCAAACATTAGTTCGCATCCCTCTATTCCTGACAGATTCTTTTTACCGATGAAGCCAGTTTCTCAAGAAATGCAATAAGGAATTTTCATAATAACCATGTGTGGGCAGATGAAAATCCGCATGAGGTATTTGAAGATCGTTTTCAACATCAGTTCTCGTTGAATGTTTGGGTTGGAATTGTGGGTGACTATCTAATTGGATTTTATTTCTACCAGGAAGACTTACTGGCGTAGTGTATCGCAACTTTTTGGAAGCAACGCTACCTGAGTTTCTGGAAGATGTACCATACGCGACAATGAGGTTTATGCACGATGGTGCACCACCACATTTCAGTTTGGTTGCTCGTAATTTTTTAACAGCAACATACGGAGATCGCTGGATTGGTCGAGGTGGCCACACGCAGGGCCTGCTCGATGCCTAGACTTAAACCCCCTAGATTATTTCTTCTGGGGATCTCTGAAATCAATAGTTTACGCTACTCCAGTGGAGAATTTGGACGATTTGCGAAATCGGATAATTGCTGGGTGTATCTCAATTAGAAACGACCCTGGTGTGTTTGAAAGAGTTCGACAGTCAATGAGGAGAAGATTGAATGTTTGTATCCAGGCTGGAGGAAGCCATTTCGAACATTTATTGTAGATTGAGCAACTATACATGTACTTTTTGATAATAAAATGTTGTTACTGTCGCAAATTTTGTTCGCTCTGTATCTTCGAAACAAAGGGGTTTTTCAAATATCATCATAGGACAAAATATTCTTAGAATAGGCCAAGGCATAACCCCTTGAACTTTTGCCGCATGTTTACCTAACACCCTGTATATAAGGTGTTACAATAAGCGCAGAACTACATATGTTGTACTTATTTGAGCACCGCCTTTTCATTGCCGCCATTCCAGCGCCGCGTAGTTGAATGGTTAAACTATGGATAACTTGATGATTCATTCTTATTTTTGTACCATGAGTATTGATTGCAAACTACATATGTAACATTCTTCGAATTTATTGCGATTGATACCACCCTTTTTTCTGCGTATAAACATAATCTAACTCAAGTAAAATGATGAGATCTTATGCAAGTGGCCTCGTGAACTTCGATGAATATAATGTTGTTTTAAGGATAAAAAAGCTTTTTCAGATTACATCTAAAGGAAAAACTCCAGATAAAACAAACATTTCTCTTATTTTGTAAGATATTTAATTTAAAATGTGTGGATTTATTTTAATTTATGTAATAAAAATTTGCTGTCTTTAAAGTGATACTGATTGCTTGATGAGTTAGATATCTAATGTTCATTACATCAAAGGAAAAAATATACCACAGATCATTAAGAATAGATATTGAACTCGACCGTGCATGGAATTTCATGCACCTAGAGTATAATAGTTTTGTATCCAGTTACCGACAGCGTTATTTTTCGGCGCTAGTTTGAAAGTGTAACTATTGTTCTTTAAATTATTTATTGTTGATAGGAGATAATTTAACGCCAAACGAAAACATATTGCATAAGGTTCATTCTTTCATTCACCGATATCTAATTAATATATAAGCAGAAACACACTATAATCGATATACCGAAAACATCCTCTCTCCCAATGATTCAAAAAAAAAAAGAAAAAAAATATCAATTGAAAAAACTAACTAAAAAGGGAAAAAATACCATTACAAAAAAAACATACTCCTCCCCCCTTCTTCCCTTCTTCCTCCTTCTAATATTAAAAAAAATATATGATTTGGAACATTTCCGATTCATCTTCTCCCGATGTTTCGAAAAAAAGAAAAAAAATATCATTCAAAAGAGTCACTCCCTTCTCCCTCTCACCCCTTCCAATACTAAAAAAAGAATATGATAACATTTTTAATGCGTCCTCTCTCCCGATGTTAAAAAAAAACAGAAAAATATGTGCATCATATGTTTAAATCAAATTCAACTGGTATTGTATGTGGTGTCAAAGTGTCCTCGCGTCGAGACGTCCTAGACCGCATTTTGGTCATCTGCTGGCCTAAAATAGAGCAGGACAAGGACTACAGCTGTTGTAGGGACTGCCAACTTAAAACGATACGTAAACCTTTAAAAAAATAAAAGTACTAAGTTTCGGATTATAACGCTTCTTGCGGTTGGAGGTAGACCCTCATTTGAGGGGAGGAAAGTTGTACTCTTCCTCCCTAGAGCGGAAAATAAATGACATTGACATGATGAAACTGTACATCTTGTAATATGTGACATTATTGATAGATGACATTAGTACATTCGACCAAGTCTGAGCCCATTTATGAGATAATTGCTAAATTATTAGGTATTACATTTCAATTAAACTATTATTACACACTTTTATAACGACGCTAACTTGACAGTTCTCAAAAAATATTTGACAGATTAAGCCTACTATCTATCATGTCTCTCACAGATATGTCTTTCTTCTTTCTTGTTATATTATTTTTAGACATTTAGTTAAAATTGGACTGGCTGGGAAAGAAATAGTGTTCAAACCACGTGTGGAAAGTACTATTGCAGGCCTTGAGCAATTACAAACCTCAACTTAAGCTCGATTTATTTATATATTTATTTATTATTTATTATCCAACAGCAGAAAATCTGCTAATTACAGGATAAACTTAAACTAATTAAAAATATATCTAAGAAATCAAACACGTTAATGAACAAAAGAAAGAAGAAAACATTATGTTAAATTTCATTATAAAGCACATAAAAAAACCTTAGGGTACAGATATATAATTAGTAGTTAAATAAATTACATTAACTATTACAGAATGCGTAACTAAAATTAATGATAATGGGTAATAATAAACAGGCAAAAAAATAAAAAAAACCAAGAAGAAACTATAAAAATTATGAATTAACCAAACTTATTTTTACATAACTTTTTAATGAATAGAGACTAACATTAAAAAGGTCTATATTCTCGCAAATTGAATTAACCCTCGAGCACATGGATGGTATTGGAGAGGCAGAATAATGATGTGTATTTGTAGAAGGAACATAAAACAAAGGAAAAATTCTACTGCCCGACCGAGTGATGCAAAAAGCCAGGGACTCAAGTAACAGGCTGTCCTTCACATAATCGTGTATTAGCTTATAAATAAAAATGATCTGGGAAATATGTCTCCTAGTTTCGAGAGATTGGTAATTAAACAAATTACATAAATCACTCTACGAATAATTATGGTTTAAATACGATTTATATTTACGGTAATACAGAATTTTTAAAAACTTCTTTTGGACACTCTCAACAAGGTTAATATATTTATTGTAGTACGGACACCAGATAAATGAGCAATACTCCAATTTCGAACGTATGAAGCTGTTATAAAATGCAATTAAGGCAGCATTATCACGAAAATCCCGAGTGTTATGCGACAGGAAACCCAATATCAGCAATGCATTTGTAGTGATATCATGTATATGTAAACTAAAAGTTAATTTATTGTCAAAAAGAATACCAAGATCCCTCACGTTGTCACATCTCAGCAGTTTTTCTCTGCCAATAGAGTAATTAAAAGTTACAGGAACTATATTACGTGTAAAAGATACAACTTTGCACTTATTAATATTCAGATTAAGATGATTCAAATTACTCCAGGTGTTGACAGCATCAAGATGATGAAGAAATGTACTATATACCACATTTTCGTCTTAAAATTTGGTGAAAAGTATCCTCATTTTATTTTGCCAGAGAGTTTAGGAAACAGCCTGTATATAGATCCTTCCTATATCTATTGTTTATTTATCTTTTCTATCAAATCTACTGGAAGAATACGCTTCTATCAGCATTCGTTTTTGCATCCACTTATTCGTTCATTTTTCCACGGCGTAGAATCACAATCAAGATATTGTACGCTTCACAATTACACTACCTCCGCGGTTAGTGGACACACAGCCTGTGGTCCGATCAAGTTAGCGTCTGGTGTGATAGCCAGCGCTCAGTGCATTCAAGTGATTGTGTCCGTTCAGATTTATAATAGCGCGTGCTTGCCGGGTTAGTGTCGTTACGTAAACTAAGTTGGCCGTGCGTGTGGTTCATTGTCGACTGTTTGTTGTGTCCTTGCGTTCTGTTGCATTTCCTGCATTTAGTGGTTCAAGGTTAGATTGTATCATTCTTGCTAATATTATTACGTAGAAATTTTCAATGATTATATTTAGGAAGTTTAAGACATTTAAAGATGAAAAATCTATTAATCTTGCTATTTTGTTTATATTTTCGAGAGTTTAAGGTGTGTTGATGATAAAATTGTATATTTTCATTGGAAGTAAATTGAAGATATGTAATGTACAAATTGTTTCAAAATGAATTACATCTCAGTAGGTACTGAGTAACTAGTAGTTACAAATTATAATAAGCCGCTTATCTTTTATGATGAGTAATTATATTTCTAATATCGTTTTGACATTTGATCACCCGATCTTACACCGCTTGACCTTTTTTTTATTTGATCATCTAAATATTAAAAATTTATTGGAACCCCTTATATAATATGGATGAATTGAAAGAAACAATAAAAAATGAAATAGATAATATTACAAATGAGGAATTAATAAATGTTTCTGAAAACATGAAGAAGAGGGTAGATGCTTGCATAAATAATGGTGTTCTCACTTTGCATACAGCATGTAAGCAGTGCAGGTATGCTGAAGAAACATTCTCCCAATTTTTTAATTTAGATTATATTTTTATTGTAGAGCGTATAGCTATGGAAAGCATCCATCCATTATTGTCCATCCAGTATCTTGTATAAATTATGAAGAATGTCTGATATAAGTTAAGATATGACATAAATGTGAATTTGTACAATATATATTGCTTAAACCTTCTATACCTTTAATTAAACCTGGTTGTATTTGTTATCAGTAGAGACCGGATTATATGCAAAGAAAAACTGGAATATATGCGCATATATATGCATCGATTTTTGAGAAAATATGCATAAACCTGGGGCATATATGCAAAAAAAATTGCGACAATATGCAAAATTTTTACATAAAATAAATAAGAGCAGAAATTTAAACATTAATTTTATTGCACAAAATTTTTTCACAACATATTTCTAAAACAATTTATAATTAAATGTTTTTCAAAATTGTGTAAAAGAAAGTTTTGTCTTGTATCAGAATACATATGTTTCGAAATAGAAAAGCTTCTTTCAACATCCACAGATGTAATTGGTGCATTTTTTTAACTTTGCAATACATTCTAAACTAAAATTAAAGTCGAAATCGTTTACTGTTTCACCTTCCAAAATTTTCTTAACTTTCTTCAATTTCAAATACCCCGCATTTTTATTTATCGTATATAGAATTACCTATTGTACCCTTAACCTTCTTACATAGCATATTAAATTGCTTTACTATTTCGACAGATTCCAAGAGCGACATCCCTTGCGTTTCTAGTTTACGAATGGAACTTGAAACAAAGCTATAATTTGACTTAATATATAAAAGGTTTTGTAGCAATTCTGTTGATGTTACTATCTTTTTACAGTTTTCTAGAGCAATGCAGTCAGCAGTGATTTCAAGAATTACATTTTTTATTCTTCAAAATTATCGGCGAAAAAAATTGCAGCCTCTAACCTTGTACCCTATCTCGTAATAATCGGTTCAGGAGGTAACTTAACACCGGGAAGTCGCTCCTTATAAAATTGGATTCGCAAACGTGCTTTAAAAAATACTTTTTTGACATTGCTAATTAAATCATTAATCAAAGGGAATTGATTCCTAATGTCTTCGGCTACACGATTGAACCCATGAGCTAAACAAGTGGTATGAATAATGTTACTATAAAAAAAAATTAAATTTTGCGCGGCTTTTATCATGTATGGTGTAGCGTCGGACAACATTAGGAACATTTTTTTCACAAGGTATACTTCCAGGTAAAAAGAAATTTGATAAACCTTCTTGAACGAATTGGGCAACTGTCACATTATTTGTTTTTTGAAGTTCTTTACAATAAATTAAATATGATTTACCTACAATATCTTCATGAAGAATTCCTATTAACAAATGGGCAATATAACGGCCACACTTATGCGTACTTTCATCTACCATGATATAAATAAAATTATCCCTACCATTGTTGAATTTCTGCTATTGTTTGCTGGTAACAAGATGTGACATAATTTTTTCGTAAGGTACTTCGTCAGGTATATTATGTTTGCAATATTTTTGTGGAAATGATTTCAAATTAACATTGTTTAATCTTGCTAATGGTATGTTAGACGAAATTAATGCGTTACACAGATCTGTATTATATTCTTCTTGTTCTGAGTTTCGTGAAGTTGATGCTACGCATTGACGTATAGATTGCTGCACACATGCGGATCGCTTTAGTTTTCACATTTTCCAATATGTGATGGAGTTTTAGCGTGTTGATCAATCAGGTATTTTCTCTCAGAAGACACCTACAACAACAATTGTCATTTTATATCAAAAAGTTGAAGGAATTTAAAAACAATTGTAAAGCTTTTAGTAAAATTAAACTTACCAGTTTACTGCAAGCTCGACAAAATATTTTGTGCCACCTTTACCAGTCAGGATATGGGTTAATATAAAGAAATTGTTCGCTATACTAAGAAATTTTGTTCGCTATACTCATTGTATGTACGCACAGTATTTTATAAAACGGTAACACAATTACATGCTGTTTCGCTCAAAGATATTCAATGGATGAATAGTTTATTTGGGAATTAATAATAATAAAACGTATTTACCACATCCCTTCTGCTAGGCGAAATTAAACACGTGCAGTTCTTGGAAAAAAGTATTAGAGAAAACCAATGTAAAAGATTTAATCGTTCTGAGAATTGTCGGTTGTCGATCTACATTACGAATCACTAGGAATTTTTACTAATAGAAAGGATAAGAAAAAGCTTAAATATGCAATATATGCAACTTTTGTACAAATATGCATAGAAATGCCTAAATATGCAATATATGCAATCTTCAATTAGTGTAATATGTCTATATATAGACTAAAATTGAAGATATGCAAAAAATAAAATATATGCACTTTGCATATAATCCGGTCTCTAGTTATCAGAAATATACTGTTTTGAAAAATGTTTATTACGTTATTTTTGCGTGGGAGTTAGTTGAATGACTCATATCTTAGATTCAATTTTGGTGCACTACATTTGTTGTCCGATATGGACATTAGTGTATATTAAGTTGCATACGTACAATTAGACAACAAAAACCGTGTTTTATTAACTAACTTCATACGAAACAGTGGATGTAAATATTGATATAATCTTCGTGGAAAGTGGAGTAGGATCAGGGCAGTCTTATTCGATCTCACGGTATAATTTAATACGTAAAAGGAATGGTAGACTAAATACAAAAGCAGCCAAGAGGCTGCAATGTTTCCGGAGATTCCATTAGTCATTAGACGGCTTCTACAACAACAAAAAATATAGTGGTATTTAATAAATCAAGTTTGTGTATGACATGGTGGTAATATTCTTAATATATTCAATTAGAATTATATTTAATTCATCTGCGACTTTTTAAATAGTTTTCTAAGATGTAAAAAGATATCTTATTAAATCTAAAAAAAAAATTGCTATTTCTATAACAGCTGTATTTTAATATTAATGAAATACTGGTACCGATGCAAAAGGATGATTACTGTTTCTCCACATCAACACGTGCTCGTAGAAAAACTACACGTTTTCCCATTTCATATCTCTAGAATCGTTTTATTCTGATACGTCTATCAATTTCATATCCTAATTCCACAACTAATTAATAATATTACCACATCATTAATTTTAATGACATTCGCAAACCCCTCATTACGAAATAAATAAAATTTATTAAATCCTACCGTAAGAGTACGTGCTATGATGTACTGTTTTATTTCGCGATCATTAATTGGCTTAGGAAAGTGTCGTATAGATGTAAATTACAGGCTGAGAAAATATAATTGCGTAATATATAAACAGGTACGGTTTTCATTGGCCCCGCTGAAGATGTTTTCTAAAACATCTGTGACTCTTACAATACGAATCAATGTTACATCCATCACTTTGAGTATAATGAACCATTATTAATGTTGGCAGAAATTCCTACAATTTAACGGTAATATTTACTAAAAAAAAATTGCAACGCTAGAATTTATGTTTATTATATTTTGACAGCCATCCAGTAATAGGCTAACACATTCAGGGTCCTGCAGTTGAATTCCGGTCTTTGATGCTCATTAGCTACTGAAGTTAAACGTTTCACTTAAAACATGGTGAAACTAGAAATTAAAGAGCATATCTGGAAAATTATTTGTGATTATACGGGGTGTTTCAAAAATCGTCGGCACAATCACACATTTTTTTAAATGGAACACCCTGTATTTTTTTCGCATTTTTAGCAGATGGCTAACCATTATCTATACGTATCTATTTTATTTTTTTTTTCCTTTTGATGCATATGATTTAATGAAATTAATATTTTTGATAAAAAATTAATATTTGCACAGCACCATTAAAAAAAAAAAACAGTATTGTCACAAATGTGAAGTTTGAGATAAAATAATAAGGGATTTTTTGATCGACAAATACTTTATATATATAT
Organism: Protaetia brevitarsis; assembly: GCA_004143645.1. NCBI lineage: Eukaryota > Metazoa > Arthropoda > Insecta > Coleoptera > Scarabaeidae > Protaetia > Protaetia brevitarsis. The sequence goes on from RXPK01000584.1 coordinate 113,340, forward strand.
GGAGCAATATATGGAGCTTTAACGGTATACAGGGTGTTCAAAATTTATTGTCCAGTTTTGGAAACATCGATCATTTTTTTTACTTTTTTTTTAATGGAACACCCTGTGTATTTTTACAGAAACGGATGAAGAGTTTAATTATAAACAATTTCTGTTAATATAACCCCTATGGCAATCTGTAGTTTTTTCTTATTAAAACGCAAAATTTATAATACGTAACTATTTAATTAAAAATGAAATGAGTAAACACGTAGAATATGTAAAAAAAATAAATAAAAAAAATCAGAAAATATACTCTATAAAAGGTAATAAATAATAAAAAAAAGAAAACGTTCTTACATTAGTCAAAGTTTCATTCATGGATTTCAACATACAATCTATAAAAGGTTTTCAAACTGTATTCCATTTATTTGCAGGCAAAGACGCAAGTGATTGCTGGTACTTAAGTCAAGTCAATATGAAAGGAGTTTATGTTTACATAATAATATATTAAAACACTAGTATATTTATATTATATCTTGTTTATATTCCAGAAATTAACAAACAATGGAGACGTCATTTAAACCAAATAATAGACTTTGTTCATTTTTATGTCCAAAATTCAAACAATGGTGTAAACATTGACGGTGAAGTACCAGATTGTGCTTCTGAAAATGATGAGATATTATAGACTTAACTTCTGGTGATTCATTGACATTGGACAATACCAAACCTGTAGCAAGATCTTCGTCTAGTAAAATAAAAATACCTGATCGATATGGTTTTCAAAGTTAGTGGGGGAGAAGTGTAGTGTATATTGTCATATTTATTTTAAGTGTTACTGCATATTGTGAATATATGTATTTATGTATGTGGATAGGTTTTTGTCAACATTCAAACAAAAACATACTTGATGGTGTAGAATCCGAATCTGCAATACAAAATGTAGGTTCCCATTTAAGATTTCAAAGTTGTCCCCCCTTCCACTCTGGGGGGGGGGGTGAGGTGGGGGATTGAGTTCGGCACCATTCAGTGAGCCCCCTACATTATAACAAATCTATTAAGATCTTTTTTTGATTTGATGCAGTGTTTTAGAGATATTCCGTTGTCTCAAGATAAAAAAAACCTCACCCTGTATAAACAAGTAAGAGGTTTTGTATTCTTTAAACAATAATCTGCAAGAGTGCGCATCACCAACTCCAGCCATTCTTCTAAGTATTCGTTTCTGAGAAAGCAAGTGTAGAGTTGCCCCACAAGCGAATGCCATAGTGCAGATGCGGCTCAACATGTGCATAATAGACAGCAAGTAATTGCTATTTTTCTAAATTATGTCTCAAACTCATGATTAAATAAGTTGCCGAGCAAAGTTTCTAGATTAATTTGTTACAGTGAAGTTTCAAATTTAAATTGTTATTAAAATAAATACCCAAAAACTCAACAGCCATCATTACTATTCAAAACATCAGCACCAACATACAATGACAGAGGCTTAACATCATTTTGCCAATTATGAAATTGCAGAATACTCGTTTCAGCAGTATTAAAAAGACAAATCGTGACAATTAAAGAAATTAATGATTTTAATTATTGCGTCTCTATAAACCTTCTCAGCATTATTCTTGTTGCTATAACCAATAATGAAAAATCATCAGCGTAAGCAATATGTTGAATACTATCAGAACACAGGTGAAAATCTGCAACGTATAACAAAAAGAGAACAGGGCCCAATCTGAAGCCCTGAGGAACCCCCATACGAACACATAACGGTTCTGAATTAATATTTACACGTACATACATTATTATTAAGATATGACAATGATTACGGTCAAAAAGGTAAGATTCTAACCACTGTAAGGCCAAACCTCTAATCCCATAATTATGCAACTTCGAAAGCAAAACTGTATGGCTGACGCAATCAAAAGCTCTGCTTAAGTCACAAAAGACCGCAGCAGAGCACTGACCCGCTTCAAGTTTCCCAAAAATCAAGTCAAAAAAATTTTGAATGCAGTAATAAAATTTAATAAACGATTCAAAAAAGCATATTTAAAAATCTGTGAAAACGAAAATTTCAAATTGTAATGGGTCTGTAATTTTCTAATAAATTGTAATCACCTTTTTTAAGAATTGGTATAACACTACCTGTTTTTAATTGATCAGAGAAAATTCGTGTTGAAAATGACAAGTTAATTAAGAAAGTTAGACGTAAAATTTTTTTGATAATAAAGAAAGTTTTTTGGATAGAACTAAAACATATATCTTGTTTTTTAAAATTATTTATCAATACGCCAAGTAACTCCTCTTCCACAAAAGGCTGTAAATACAAAGAATGAGCGTTATACATAGAGCTGTTTATGTTTATACGAGTTATTGTTACTGTTTCCTTGTAAATTATTGACAACTATAGTTGGCGCATTAACAAAAAACATCATTGAACTTACCCCAGTGACCAACTATATTTATTTCATATTTTATAAATATTTAAAAAATATTAAATCTTTCTTGAATATTAGTTATATTCATATAATATGCATAAAATATATTATAGAAAATATATTAGGAAAACATTTAAAAAATATACATGTTATGTAGCATTAATAATATTTTATTGCAAATGTTTTCTCAATATATTTTTCAAACTCTGCAAGAATATTTTGCTTTGTATTTCTGTAAATATTTATTTCATATAAAAAAAAGGATTGAATTTTTGCTTTTGTACATTTTATGTGAAGGACGAATAATATAAAATGGGTAAAATATGCATACATATTAAGTAGGTATGTACCTGTTTAAAATGATAGATTAAAGATTAAATTAGATAATATATATCGAATATGATTTAATTAGTATCTAAGTTGAGCGCTGTAACTTTTCTATTAATATATCTGCGTTTTGTATTTATATTATTTGTAATATTTGTAAGTTGCGAACGTCAACACAACACCCTCAATTCATTACGGTGCCGGTGTCATATGATTTTAGTATTGTTTATGCGTCTATGGATTAGGTACATAGAATGCATACGCGCACGTGCGTATCATCAACGTTTTCATTCGTTTGTCCGTTATATGTTATAGTTTATAATAGTATATGATTAGGACAGATTAGGGTTAACTGTGTAATTAATTGTTGCGGGGTGTGTTTTAGTTTTTGTGGTGACTACGAGGTAAGCAAAAACTTTGAACATGGTCAGGGATTTATAAGATAATTGGAATGCTCAATATCGCTATGTACAGAAATCGTTTAATAATAGGTATAATTGTAGGAATTTTATGCAACATATATCTACCAGATAAATTGCTAGTTGATTTGCTTAAGAGATTCATCTCGGTAGATACATGGATCTATAATATATCCATGTGTAGATAAGCGTCAAAATCTCAAATAGAGGTTAGAATACGGTGTGTTGTTTTATTGTTTGTACGTAGAATGTTTTCAAATATTATGAAATAAAGTAAAAATAAGTATTGTAAGTATTAGAATGTAGCTACCACTCTAATTGTTGTAAATGCTCCAAATATATTAGTAGGTGTTGATAATGTTGTACGATGTTTTATCATGGTATGATCTAATACAATTGGCATTGGTTTAGAGGCCATAAGGAACGCATGAGAGCGCCACTACGAAGATATGAAAAAAGTCATAGGGTTTGTACCTGGCACCAGCCAAGGCTAGACTTAAAAATGAGTATTTTTCATTTTTATTGGTTTATTCAAATAAAATGATAACAAATACGTTTGTTTTTTATTTAGAAAACTTCAATTAAAAAATAGTGATTAATTTGATAAACCTTCAGTATGCCTTAAAAGATGTCAGAATTATTGATTATTAACTTGTATGGTGAGTGTGAAAAAACAAGTTCTTGCCTTTTAGACAACTCTATGTATGTTTCAACTTTCGTTATCGACGTTATACATTCTAAATAACTAGAACAATTTTAGTTCATTTGACAAATTAAATAGATTGCATAAAAAATCTCAATTTTCATATAAATAATATTTTACAAATATTTTAGAAAAAATATTGCCCTTACATTAATTTTGAAATATGGAATAAATATTTTAATTGAATATTTTATCTATATTTAGAAAAAAATATGAAAAATATATTCAAAAACCTCTCACGAAAAATATTTATAAAATACATTTTTAAAAATATCTATGTAATATTTCTGGCTGTTAGGGTAGAAGCTATTATAAAGGGATTTATCAATAATTCCCCATTACTGTATATTTCAACATTGTCAGATGATTTCAGTTTACCTGTTAATTCTGCAACAATATTCCACATTGCTGGACTGCTAGTATCGGCATTATTAATTTTATTTTGAAGATATTGCTTTTTTTTGTAGTATTAATTAATTCAATGTGATTCTTTTTTGCTTGCTTCAAGTTAAAAAGATTTTTCAGTTTTACACTGGAATACATGATAGCATTATTTAAGCAAAACAAACATCTATAATACAATAAAAGCGCTTCTGGTTGAATTATCAGAATAGAATATGTTAATGATACATTATCTATGCGAAAAAAACAGTTGTTTTTGCATAGCACGTTCCACGATAATCCCAACTGATGTGCTCGTATATTAAGCAGGTGCTAAACATTTTATATTTGTTTACCACCTTTATTTATTCTTCACGAAAAATCCTTATGTAAAATCCAATCTGGCATTATTCAGTTACGCATTAATTATTACAACACGAACAGTTAAGTTTGGGTTACGCACTCAGATTACAAACCAATAAAGAATATCGAAGAAGCAGTTTCAGGTTGTAAACATTTTTATTACAAGCATAAAATCGAACGTCTTAATTTTAATTGGCATTGGAAGACAATAAAAAATATCGTTAAGTTTTTGTTATTTTTGCATTGCCTTGATGTGATATACATTTGTCCCAGCACAAATCTTTTGCAAGAAAAATAAAATAAAGAGGAAATTGAGCAAATCTAATTAAGTCAACGCCGTTTCTTCGGGCGAAGATTAAGCAATAAATCTCCGGTGCAGTAGTGAACTTCCGAAAAATAATTCATCAACTTTCAACGGCTTCATTCTTGGTGAAATATTCTCGTCGAAGCGACGATATCACAGATCGGGCAATTTTGCACGTTTCACACTAATTATAGCCGTGGGTTTTGCGATCAGATTCTGTCTGAAAATGGACGCGTACGCAATTTACAATTTCCGCGAAAAAATCGGACATACAAACAGGTGTTGTGCGAGTAAAAAAAGCTGTTCGTCCCGCTTATTTTTTATTTGTTTCGGGAAAAGTAACATGGAAAGATAAAACTTGTTATTTTAAATGTTTCAGATCGGAATCTATTAGGAAGTAAGTTTCGATTGAGTCATAATTTTTTTTTATCTTTTAATTGCATTTAATGTAAAATCGATACAAATGGCTTGTATACATAGCTCAAGTGAAAGATAAATTGCAAATCTATTTAATATATTTGGTTAATGACTTGACAAAGAGTAGTCATGTGCGATTATGTTCTATTTAAGAATAATACAATAATAAAATCAATTAAATTTACATACTAGCAAGCCATGATTTTATTTACTCAAAATGTCATGTTGGTTGTGACAGATAAAATACATCTGTCATCTGTACACTGAGAGAAATATCCTTTTCATTTAAAAGGAATTGCATTAAACCAAAAGTTTTTGCGTTTTTCCTATATGGCCAACATGATTTGGCGTTTCCTTGAAAAGGAATATAATTTTAAATTCACGCATTTCTTCGAAAATAATATATTTTTCGTTGAAACAATTTATTCTTTTAACTGAAAGATATTGATGATAGTTGATTGAAGTCCTCTTTACTTTGAACTTGAAAACTATTCAGATTGGCAGAAAACCGCAAGCATGTTGATTCAAGAGGTTTTTCCTTTTCTAATAACATTTATTCATTTTAGACTTAAGCGTAAACACAACAAAATGCCGCCATCATTTTTAATCGAAATGAAAATAAATTATCTCCAAAAATCCATGCATTAAGGAGGGGATTTGTCGTTAGAATGTTGTAAATCCTAGTAGTATTGGGGGGAGTGACCATTCTTCTAGCACTCTAGTGTGCCGATAAAGAAATCGTTCTTTCAATGGCGATGACTCCTATCAAATGTTGTTCTAGTAAATATACCAGATTAGTATGTTACGATCGTAGTTTCCAGCCTATTTTGTGCGAAATATTATCTGTTACTGGAATGAAATAGGAGATGCGCCATCTATGTGACAATTGTTCTACTACACATAAGTATATCTGCTCATCTGCTGTACTATATGGGGAGAAAACTGTTATACGAAAATAAAATGCGATATTTATTTTTACTTCCATGTAAATATTTAGTTAAATTAATAAATACTGCGCTAGCTTCAAATAAATCTACTAACCAAATTATTTGTTTGATTGAATACAGGAATATTTTTAATATTCCCAAATCAAGTAATAATTTAGTAACTGTAACCAAATGCATGAAAAATGGTTGAAAACAACAAGATAATTTTTTCCCGTGCATAACATAGTTTCAAAACTTCAAACACTATACACTGCTGTAAAGTTCCTTGGCTTATAAATAAATCAGCATTAACTGAAAATGTTTCAATTATCTCTGAAATTTCTTTAACCTCGCGCGAAAAATATTCACTTTTGTTCATTATTGTTTGTGTATCTGAGACTTATACACGTGGGAACATGAATAAAACTAAAATACTTCGCGTAAAAAAGCACTCAGCTTGAATACAAGTGCTTGCATTTTTCGTTAAAAGTTTTAAATCAATTTATATATGCGTGTCCGCGCAAATAAACCAAAACGTCCGGCTTTTTTATTTAAAATACTGTTTATATTCAATATATACTTATAATGCTATATAAATCAAAATATTTTTGTTATAGATATCTACAATGTGATTCAAAATGATTGTCGTAAGAAAAAAACTGTTTTCCGGAAAAATTATTAATACTTATTTACCATTAATTGAGCGAAAGTTAGCTACATACAAATTTCATTATCATTAATGAATTTTCTGGACATTTAGCGACATGTGGCAAGCGTGTTGTAGTATCTTTCGATTATTTATCTTATATTTTTTCAAATCGTTTATAATTAAACCTAATCTCACAACAATAATATTTCTTGAGTACTAATAAGAAAATAAGGGAGAATTTATCTGTGGTAATAGCTCACAAACAGGCAAAAATCAAATATTAACATTAAGTGAATAGTTTATTACATTTTATAATATTTATAGGCTTATCATACACTTCAGCAATGAAGTCTGTCAAAAGAAGTTACATTTTCATCCCTATAAAGTTTATACGGTACAGGAATTATTGCCATTAGATTACGATAGGCGATTGGAATATTGTCATTGGTTTAATAACAATTTAAGGGACGATGTGACTTGCTAAACAAATCATTTTTCTTGAATGAAGCCTGGTTTTATCTAAACAGACTAATATCAATTTACAAAACTATTGTAATGCTGTGGCAAAAAATCCACACGAATTTCTAGAAAGCAATTGGCAATCCTATAAAAGTTGGAGTTTGGTTAGGCTATGTCCACGAACGAATATAGGGCAATTTTCCTTCGAGAAACTGTAACAGCCCAATGTTACCACAGATGTTTGGAATTGTTTATTGCAGAGTTAACAAGAAAAATGAGGCCTTGAAGCAGGTTATTTTCAGCACGATAATGCTCCAGCTAACATACTGCTGCGGACAAACCGTTGCCAAATTATCTACAAGCAGTTTTTTGCTGACAGGTTCGTTAGAGCACAAAGATGGCCACCAAGATCGCCTGGATCTAACCCCATTAGATTACTTCATGTTGGCTATCTAAAAAATAGGATCTATAGAAACCGCATGCCATACCATAGAAAGAACTGTGAGATGCAGTTTTGTCACTTAATAATTATACTAATTGTATGTTATAATTTAAAAGTAATAAATAAATTTAGTTAAACACCGAGTTAGTACTGAATTGTAAAATCATAATTTAGTAAAGTTAAATTAATTACATTTCATTTTTTACAAGCAGAAACACAAATCTATAGTTGTTTATATAATGCGAGTGTCAATATAGGTTACGTTTTCCTTATTTATGAACAGATCCGTTTACTTCCTTATGTTCAAACTGATTTAGTTCAAACTTCATTACAAACACGCGGCATATACCTACACCCTGTTACTATCTATAGGAGCGGAATTGACAATCATTTTGAATCTCTGTGTACATAATAATAAAATAATACATATAATGTGTAATGTGTATTGTCTTAATTAAACAGAAGTTATAACGGCTTAATAAATATTAATCAAAATAAGGTGCATTCCATTTAATTCGGTTATTTTTCGTCGAAAGCATGTATTAAGAAGAAAATAGTCTTCCGCAAAAAATCACGCCTAATTTCAATTAAATAAAACACTTTTCTGAGAAAAAGGTATTATTTTCGTTGAACATGAATAAAGCCAAAGTTATAAAATGTTTCATTTATTGCAATTCTTTTCCAGTGTAAAATGTATAACATTCCAGAGCACTGCAAATGAGTAAATTTTTGCTATATTTGCGTATTAAGTCGCGCTGTTCGTATGTATATGACCACTGATACCTAGTATAACTTAGATTTCATTAGACGAAAGCAATTGAGATGCTGTGGTCGCAACAGAATCTTGATTTAATGGTAATGTTAAATTATGGAGTTTGGTTTTGGACTATTAAATAAAAATAAAATAGAAACTGCTACAATAGTTAATACCTGTAATTTC